>KE598573.1:299513-360097 GCA_000444155.1 Cladonia macilenta KoLRI003786
CCTAACATTAAAATTATCTTAATAGATAAAAAAGTTATTAAAGAAAAGAGTGTGAAAAAATCAAAATCTTAGCGAAAACCCGTTGCGCGGCGTAGTTAAAAAGCTTTATTTATTTAATTAAAAAGCCTAAAAAAAAGAACTCTTTATTAAAAAGATTAAAAAGAAGAAGGAGTTTACTTTTTTAATTATTTTAATTAAGGCTACTATTATTACTTATACTTTTAAAGTTATTAATACTAGGATTAATTATCTTAGACTTAATAATACTAAAAAAGATATAATCTATATAGACTTTACCTTTAATATATATATATTATAGGATTACTTAAAATTTTTAGATTATACTAAATCTTTAGGATTTATTAAAGGTATAAATAATTAGAAGCTTTAGATATTTAATTAAAAAATTATTAAACTTATAATATTTCTTAATAATAATAGAGTTACTTAGATTAAGTTTACTAATATATAATATATACTAATAATAAGTTATAATCTTATATTAATTATTTATATCTTAGATAAAGGATGCCGCTTAATAATAAATAAAGAAAATTTTAATATTTTTCTAAAATATTTAGGAAAACTAGTTATAAGAGGAAAATAATATAATATAACCTAATTATTAAATCTTAATTATTAATAACTACCTATAGTAATATAATTATTAAAAGTCCTAAAAATAAATTATACTTTATAAGATTAATAATATTATTATCTTAATTACTTAGGCCTAGCTAATATAAAGCATCTTATTAAATTTATAAAAAATATAAATAAGGAAATATTTAATAAACTTTAAAAATTAGAACCTAAGTATAAGTAATATAAGGACTACTTATTTAAAAAGTAGATAAAGAAGTATTATTATATCCCTTATTAATAAGACCTTATATAATAAGAAATAGAGCTTAGAGCTCTTATATACTCTAACTTTATTAATAGTAGAAATATTAAAGAAACTCTAAAAAGTTATAAGTATATCCTATTATTTATTAATAATATTATTAATAAGATATAGATYTTYYTAATTAAGARAAAGTTAGAGGTTTTAAATATTTATAAAGACTTCTTTATTATACTAGCTAATTARGGCYACCTARTTAAGTTCTTTAAGTCTAATATTAAATAAATTTATATAATAATAAAAGAAATTTTAAAAAAAAAGAGTATAATATAGATACTATCTATAATCTATACCCTTAATTAGAATATAATCTCTAAGCGGATATTCTAAACTTTATTTAAATATATTAAAGCTATCCTAAATAATAATAGGTTCCCTTAAATAATATAAGAAAAGATTATAAATATAAAAATTTATTTAAAGAATAGGTTATTATTAATACTTAATAAGAATACTACTCCTAAAAAAGTATAGATAGAAAGAAAGATAAAGCTTAAATATATTTATCCCTTTAAATATATTATATATATATATAATAATAACCTTAAGTAGGGTAAGCTTAATAGAAGATYTATAAAGTATAAGCTTTTAARATATAAATAAGGTAACTAGTATTATCTTTAAGATATTATTAATAAATAGGTCTTAATTTTAGCTTAGATTAAATAAGAGAATAATTCTTTTATTAATAAAAAAGAAGGGGATATTAAGAATAAAGATTTATAAGAATTCTTTACTCCTAATAGAAAAATTAGCGAAAATATTAATAATTTAAGAGTTAATATTAATATAAATAATCTTTTATTTAATTTTATAAAAGAACTAGATATACTTATTTTAATAGTTAAAATTAATATCCTATTACTAAATTTTAATCAGAATTTAGATAATTATAAAAATTTATAAGAAAAGGATATATATATAAATATTATAGATAATTAAGATAACTTTAAGTACTTAGATAATCCTCTACCTTAAAATCCTAAGATTAGGGAGTTAAGAATAAAGAATTAATCCTATATTAATTATATTATATTAGTAAGACCTTATACCTAGAATTACTTTAATACTAAGGTCTTATTTATTAATATTAAATTACCCTCTACTATTCCTATAAGTATTAAAGAAGCCCTTTATAACCTAGATAAAAAAAAGTAGAAATAAACCTTTAAAAATAAACTTAAATCTCTTAAAAATAATAATATATAAAAGGACTTAGGTTTAATATTAAAAAATAAATATATATTACCTAGCTATTAAATTCTTATTTATAAGATTAATATTAAAGGAAAGATTACCTACTATAAAATAAAATAAATAGTTAAAGACTATTATTAAAAAAAGTGCTAGGATTTCTATGTGTGGTAAAAGTTATTAATTCCTATTCTATGAAATGTCCTCTAAGTATATTCCTTTTATTGGAAGAAAGGTCTAGTAATTAATTATTAAGCTATTATTCTACCTAACTATAATAATTTGCCCCTAACAAAAAAATGCATCACCCTTAAGGCATACCTTTACTTAGTAAATAGTAGCTTTATATAGAAATTATATATATAAATTTAGAAATTATTGCCTTTAAGATATATCTTTACTTAATAACTAGTAGCTTTATATAAAAATTATATATATAAACTTAAAAATCTTTCTTTATAATAACTTATATTATATAATAACTTTTTCTTCCTTTTAATTAACTAACCTATATTATAGTATCTTTAAATAGATAATATCTTTAATTTTATTAACTTACTAATTATCCTTCTTAAAGAGTTTTTTTAAGTCCTCTAGTACTATACTATGTTATTTCTTAAATATATTATTAGTTTAGGTAACTTAGTTTAGTTAGGAGAAGAATATTAATACTTTATTAAAAATAATATTAATTCTCTTTAAGAGGTCATTTTTAACCGCCTTATTATTAAAAAGATTAGATATTAGGCTATTTAGGACCTCCTTTTTAGCTTCTTTTTTATAATATTTTATAAACCTTATTTAGTTTACTATCCGTTTATTATAATTAAATAGTATTATAAAGATATTATATAATACTTTAGCTAGGATAATAACTTTTTTTTAAGCTTAAAATAATTATTTTTTATAAACTTTATTTTTATATTAAAGGATATAAAAGTTTTTAAGTATCTTATCTATATTATTTATTAAAAAAAAGTCTAAATTATTAATTATAAATTTTTAACTACTTATACTAAAGTTAATAATCTATATAGGTAATAATATTAGTTTAGTTTTAATATTTATAGAAGATATAACTTTTAAATACTTTTAAGTATATTTAAATAAAGTAGATTTAGATTATATTAATATAAACTTTAAATAAGCGCCCTTAATATATTCTAAATAAAATATAATCTTAGTAGGTTCTAATTAAGTTTCTAAATATATATAAAAGATTAGCTTATAAGATATTTTTAATTTCTTTTTAATTTAATATTTAAGTATAGGTTTTTTTAGATATTTAATAATCTTTTTAATCTTTTACTTCTTAGCCTAAAAAAGTTTTTTAGTTTTATTATTATTATTAATATTATTTATTACTAGGTTATTATTATTATCTTCTAAGATAGCTTTTAAACCGCCTAAGATAAAGACTAATATAAAAGGTTTTTAGATAAAGTATAATACATTTTCTAATATATTATAAGTAATATTAATTATCTTTATCTTTAATTATTTACTTTAATTAATAGAGTATTCCTTTTCTCCCTTTTTACTATATAACTAATATTTATTAAATATAATAGGGTATATCTACTATCTACTTTAAGATTATATTTTAGGCGCGTATCCTTTATTTATCTAGGTATTTTAAAGAGGGTTTTTATTAAAGAAAATTATTAGCTACCTTATATATCTCTCTTCTTATATAATAAATAGATATTATACTACTTTAAATACCTATATAAAAGAAAGATTAATAAATTAAGATAAATAAGTTATCTTATCTTTCTTAATTATTTTATATAGGGGTTTATTATATAATTTAGGATTATAATTATTTTTTTTACTCTTCTTATTATTAAGCTTCTAAATAAATCTAGATAATTTATATAGTATATTAAAAATCTAATTAAGTCTCTAAATTTTATAATTTTAATAAAGAACCTTATTAATCTAATAATAATCTTTACTAAAATATAGATTATAAATTATATTACTTAAATATAATATATATTAGAAGATATTATATTATTTATTTATATATTACTATATTAATATAATATAATTAAGTAACTCTTATATTACTTATCTTTAGTAATAAAGAGTTATAGCTTTTTACCTTCTTTAAAACTCTACTTTAATAATAAAGGGTTATAGTATTTACCTTCCCTAAAGCTTTATTTTAATAATAAAGAATTATAATATTTATCTTTTCTAAAGCTTTACTTTAGTAGCTATATATTATAATTTATACTTTATTTAATACCTAGCTTAATAATATACTATCTTAAAATTATAACTTAAAGTTATAAATATAGTTATATTAAGATTTATATAATTAATTATATTTTCTAAGCTCCTTTCTTAAATAGTTATAATTTCTTTTTAATAATACTACCTTAAAAATCCTAAAAGGTAGGGAGGACCCTAAAGATAATAATAATATAGTAATCTCTAAAAGTAATAAGAACTAGATATAAACTCTTTTCCTTTTTTAAAATTAAAAGGCTTAGCCTTACTTATATTTATAAATAAGTTACTTTATCTTATTAAGATTATCTATATTATACTATTAATTCTAGTAATTAAAATATCCCTTTTATTTTATTAAGTATTATAGCTTTTTTTTAAAGATTTATTTTTTTAATAATTATTCTATCTTATACTCTAAAGTATTATTATTAATAGTAGAAATTAAAAGAGGATTATTAAATTAAAAATACTAAAATAGATCCTTTTTAAAAAGAAGTAATTTTAAATAAGTTATTAATATTACTAAATAAATCTTTATAATAAATAAAAAGTTTAATTTATAAACTAAAAGGCTAATAATCTTCTTAATTAAGAATAATCCTATATATTAATAGGAGAACTTCTAATTATCTAGTCTAAATATTTTATATCCTTTATATAAGTAAAGATAGACTTATAAGCCTACCTTTAAATTAATAAGTTTATAAGTTTTATTATACCTTACTTTTATAATAGTATTTATAAAGGTAATAGCTTCTTTAACTTCTTTTTAATAAATATTTTATAAATAGTAAAGATCTTTTACTAATAAGTCTATAAATATATTTAAAGAATCTTATACCCTAAAATTATATATTAACTTATTAGGTGCTTACTTAGTAGTAATATTAATTAAATTATTAAAATTACTTTATAAAAAGAATAAAAATTCTATCTAATCTATCTTAAGATTTACTATTAATATATAATATAAAGTAATTTTTATAATTTAATTTATCCTTTCTAATTACCTATCTATTTAAGGGTAATATATAGTAGATATTAGTAATAATATTCCTAACTTCTTAAATATAAACCTTTAAAAGGAGAATATAAATTTAAGATTTTAATCTAAAATAATAGTTACTAAAATTCCTTAATTATATTTAATTAGTAATATTATAATTATATTTATTTATTTTTTAACCTCTTATTTTTTTTTATCTAAAATTAAAAGTACTTACTTCATACTCTTATATATAATAGTTAAAAGATAGTTAAAACCTTTAGTAATATAAACTATTAATTTTAAAACTAAAATAAAGTCTATAATAATTATATAAAATAATATAATAAAATAGGGTATAAATATAAAAGCTTTATAAAGTAAATAATACTTAATTTAATTAAGTTAATAATTTAGATAGTATAAAATATATTACTTTAAAAAATTACTTAATCTTTAAAGATATAATAAGCCTATAATCTACTTATAAGTATAATAGAACTTATTATATATATACTTATTATAAGCTAGGTAAAAGACATCTTTATAAATTAATCTTAAAATATAAATATATTAAATACTATCTATATTATAAAAATAGATTAGATTATTATTATAATTAAATCTAATTTTATTATCTTTAACTTCTATTAAAGATGCTATATCTAATAGTACTAATTCTATTATATTATTACCCTATAATAATAAGGCCTCTAGGGTCCTAGAAGGTAGGGGGGACCCTAAAAATAAAGAGATTATTTCTTTAAGGTTTTTACTAACTAAAGTAACTTTAATAACTATTATTAAACTTATAATTATTAAGTTATATTAAAAATTAAAAATCCTAAGAATTTATTTTTATTATAATTCTTAGTTATATCTATTTATAATCTTTTAATAAAAGTCTTTAGATATTTTTACTAAAGTAGTAAAATAAGCCGCTAGCTATTCTATAATAAAATTATTAAAAATATTAATATTCTTATTCTTAGATATTATAATACTAAGAAGATAACTAAGAGTATCTAATACTAAATAGATTTTACTAAAATAATAATAAATATTAAAGCTAAACTATAATAAGTATTAAAAAGCTTTAATAAACTATAAATTTAATTTATCTATATTAAAAAATATTAAAGTTATTTATTACATAATCTTAGTTACAGTTATATAGTTAATAAAAATAATAATAATATATATCTTAGCTTTTAACTTAATAAGGTATTAAGTTTTTTAAATTAACTAAATAATATCTATAATCTTAAGCTTTATAGGCTAGTAATTTTTTTTTATTATAAAAAATAATTTACTAAGGAATATAATAAGCTAGATTTATTATTATAGAAACTTTATAGCTTTTCCTTTTATAGTAATAGTAGCTATATTAAGATCTTCTTTAATATAATAAATAATTACCCTAATCTTATACTCCTTAAAAGTGTTAATATTAAGGAATAATAAACACTTTAGGTTAAAATAGTATAGGAAGATAAAATTATAAAACCTTTTTTAAATAAACTTAAAGGATTTAAGCTTATTAATAATAAAAAAGATAATTTTCTTCTAAATAAATAACTTATAAATATAGCCCGCCTTTAATATACTTTTTAATATATTTATTTTTAAGGTTTATAAAGGAGTAGTAATTTATATATAATAAAATATATATATTTAAAGCTATCTAATAAGACCTAGATACTATTTAAACTCTTTAAAATTTTAAAAAAATTAAAATTTATATAAAGCTTTAATTTTTTTTTCTTTTATAATAAGGCTTAACCTATTAACTTATTAACTAAGTAGGGTAATTAAAGGATATCTTATAAAAGCCTTTAAAAGCTTAAAATATATTCTAAGATTTTAAAACTTTTAAAGTATAATTATAAGATACTAAAAATACTCTTTTAAAATAATAAAATAAATTATTATATTATTAATATAAGTTTAATAAAAGTGGTAGAAATCCTAGAGTAAGAGATCTATTTATTATTATATATATAATAATAAATTATAAAACTTAGATATTATAATATTAAAGGATTCCTAACCTTTATAGATAATAACTATAAATTTATAATAATCTTTAATAACTATTAACTATTAAAAAAAGAAACTAATATAATTAATAATAAATATATAATAATAGCTTTAAACTATAGAGATAATATCTATTTAGAGAGATAAAGAATAAGAGTCTTTAATAATAATTAAATTAAGTCTTTAAATATTAATAACTACTTAACTCTTATACTAGGTAATTCTATTAATATATATTATATATTAAATAATAAAGACTAAGAAGTTAAATAGTATTAATTATATAATCTAATCTAAATAGCCTTACTTATATAATTTATTAAATTCTTTATTAATAAAGTCTCTATCCTTCTAACTTAATAAGTAAATCTTTATTATTAATTTAATAAATTATTAGTTATTAATTAACAAAATCTTTATTTATTTTATTAATAGAATATTAATTATACCTATAACTTCTAATTATATTTTAAGAAATACTTTATAGACTTTAAATAGCTAGAGGATATTAAAAGAGCCTTCTTTCCTATAAATAATAATACTATTAATAAGGTAAGTTATTTTAATAATATTATTAAYTTTAATAACTATATCTAGCTTCTAGCTAGCTAGCTTATAATTATTTATATTAATAATATAATAATCCTCTTTTTTAAATTTAGTTACTATACTAAGATAAGTATATTATAATATAATAATAAAACTATCACTATTATTTCATACTTAGATAAAGAATATATTAGAATTAATAATATAAGTATAAATAACTCTAGCCTAATAAAGACTACTTATATTATTATTATATTTAAGTTAGAAATTAAGGTTTTTATTTAATAAAAGAATACTTATTACCTTAATAAATACTTATATAAGTATATATAACTAAATAGTTATTTTTTTATAAAAATAAATTAACCTTTAAATTTTATTATTTAATTTTAAGGTAATTAAAATTAATATTATAATATTCTTATAACTCCTAATAATAAAAAGCTTTAAATTAATATTAATATTTATATATTTTAGCTTAATAATATTTATATTTATAAATACCTTCGCCTTTAGCTTATCTATTATATATATTTTATAAAAGAAATAAGTAAGGATAATCTTTCTAGTAAAATTATTCCTTAGAATATAAAAGTCTAAAATTATAAAATTAGTATACTAATATATTATATTATTAATATTATAAATATTAATTATATTATTAAAGGTCTAAATTTTAGTATCTAAGTATTATTTATTAAGAAAGACTTTATTAATTAAGGATATAATATAACTAGTATTATAATAAACTATAAAGAGTAACCTATTTTAGGTAAGCTATAAAGAAAATTCTATATAATACTAATTATAAAAACTATAGCTAAGATTAGCCTTAATAAGGATAGTAAACTAAATAATATTAGTTATAATATTAATAGCTTAAATATAAGGCTTAGTCTAAACTTTAGAGGCTTCTAATAACTTTAAAGCTTCTAAGGGCTTTAGTACTTAATATAAATATATATATTTATATAGCTTATTATTAGATAGAAATACTAGCTTATAATATTAATAAAAATAATATATAATAGATATAATATAATTAATATTAATTATATTTACTTTACTATTTTTTTATTTATTAGTATTAAAGTTATTATAATTATTCTTTAAATCCTTTTTTTTAAATATCTCTTATATCTTATTTTCTTTATTAGTAATATAGGCTCTTTATATCTTATAATAAAATAGCTAGTTATAACCTTAATTTTATTATTCTTATTTATTTTCTTATCCTTTATTCTATTATCTATTACGCTTATTTATAATCTTAATAGATTAATTTTATTAGTTAGTTTTTTAACTTAATAACTTAATATTATTAATAATAATTTATAGAGGTAGCTAGGTAAGTAATTATAATATAAACTATTATATATTTAATTAGTTTTAGGGCTATAGATTATAAGTATAAAGAGATTATTAAAGATATTAAAATAAAAATAACTATTTAGTAGCCTTATATTTAGTAGTTAAAATCTAGCTATATTAACTAAAAAGCTAATAAAGTAGAAAATAATAATTATTATTACTTTATTATTAATATTATAATTAATTAGTTAATACTCTAGATAATTTATATTTATAGATATATTTATTATACTAAACCTCTTTTATATCCTTTAGTTTATTAATAAAGTCTATTATTATAATTTTTTTTAAAGGTTAATAAATATAGCTATATAAATTAAAATAAATTTTATTCTATATAAAGATAAGTTATATAAATATAGTTAAAATATCTATATCCTTTATATTATAGATTATAATATTAATAAATTAAGTAGTCTCTTTACTTTATTTAATATTATTAATTATATAATAATTCTTCTTTAAGATCTTAAGAATATTAAATTAAGTCTATTTAAAATAATAAAATAAGAATTATTTTTATTATTTTAATTTATATCCTTTTTAAATATATTTTTTCTTTATATTAAATAAGGTTTTAATTTATTAATTTTATATCCTATTTTATAGGTATTTATTTAAATTTTAGTATATTAATCTAAAACTTTTAATACTAATTATATCCTTAAATATATTAATAAAGAGGTAGATATTTTAATAAAAAGTTTTATTTTTAATATTAATAATATTTTTTATTAAGGTACTACTAAAGACCTTAAGATAAGAGTTAAAATAATTAATTTTTTTAAAATAAAAATAATTATCTTTATCTCTATAATATTTATTACCTCTAGTAGAAGTATTAAAATTATAAAATAAATTTAAGTCCTTTTAATAATCTTATTTAAAAAATTAAGACTAAGAATAAGACTTACTTTAATTTTAAGATTATTAAGTTTTTAAAAGCCTACTAAGATTTCTATAATAAGATTAAAAAAATAAATAAAAATTAAAATCTTTTTAATATTCCTTACTAAGATCCTTTTAATAAGAATAATTATAATTATTATTTTTTAATTTATCTAGCTTCTTTTTTTTAGATAAAATTTATTTATTCTCTATAATAACTACCTTAAAAATATTATATATAGTTTTAAGCTAACATATATTAAAAGGGATATTATTAAAATTATCTTTATTATTATAATTAAATAGTTAGATATTAAATATCTTTAATAACTTCTAAGAAATTAATTTAATAGATTTATAAAGATAAGGAAGGCTTAATATATTATTATTTAAAAATTTTTTTAGGACTAACTATTTATATCTATAATAATCTTAAGAAATAAGGGTTTATATAATATTCTTATTTAATTCTTTTTTAAGTTATTATTAATAAATTATATTATTGTTATGATGCTTGATTGTTATAATGCTTAGTAGGATGCTTAGTAGGATGCTTAGTTAGCTACTTAGTAGATAACTAAGCATCACACATACTATAACTCTATTATTCTTATTATATCTAACTATTATATAGATTTCATCTATTATTACTGTAAAGCGCTTATTCTATTATAAAATAGGTTATCACTTATTCTATTATATAATAACATAGTAGTAATAGTATAAGATCTTAGTACTAAGATCCTTACTATCCTTTTTAATATCTTACTAGTCCTACATCTGCTTATCTACTAGTGCTTTTAGAAAAAGGCCTCTGAATCCTTTTATTAGGCATTTAATTAATAGAAGCTTCTAGAACCTAGAAAAGTTAGTTTAAAAAGATAAGCTATTTTTTTAATTTACTATTACCTTTACTAATAATCTTTATACAGGCCTATTATTATTACTATGGCCGGCTTTACTAAGCAGTAGATCGATAGCTTAGAAGAATTTATTAATTAGAAGCTTAATACCCTTTTTAATCAACTATAAGACAATTTCTAATTCTTTACTCCACCCTCTACTTTGCTAGCTGCTCTACTAATAGCTCCTCTACTAGCTACCTCACCGTCTACCTCACTCTCAGCTCCGCAAGCATGTGCCTTAACACCATTAGAACATCCTCTGTAGCCGATATACCCGCTGCCCCTTACTCCACTATCTGTTGAAGTCTTAAAAGAGGTGGAATATACCCTGAAGTATAAAGCTTCAAAAGCGGTACTAATGATCCGCGCTTCAAAATCATCTGAGAACTGCATCAGATGGCCACCTAAATCTGGTAGCATCTACATAAGTTTCTCGCGCGATGAGGAACTAGATATATGGTATACTACTATACTTAATTATATATATAAGCTTGTGATAGGAGCTATGCTATATCTAGCCTAGTCCTATGCAGTCGGACGCCACCATTTTTATTATGATTTAATATTGCCCTATTCTAATATTGCCTCGCTTGCAGCTTTTTAACTTTTTGACTTTTTAACCAACTACCCTCGTTGCTCAACATTCTATTCATATTTTTCTAATTGGCCATCGCTCGTCGCTAGCACTGCCCCATCCGACTAACTAAGGCTACTATTCATAAGTGATTTCTTTAATCGTAGCTATCAACATCACTGTCGCAGAATCCTAACTTCTGGAGAAGAAACCTTAGTATTCCTAGAATTCCGCACCTAGACCTGTTCCTTCTACTACCTATTCCGTCAACCACCTATTATAACCACGGGCTATGAAGCTTCCTATTGGCTGATGGAATACGCTGAGGCATGTTAGATGTCATACGCAATTGGATTAGCGCATAGGTGATGAGGGCATCGCTTTTTTCATTTTTTTGTGGGCAATTATCATGATGCTTGATTGTCATGATGCTTGGCAGGATGCTTGGCAGGATACTTAGTCAGCCACTCAGTAGATAACCGAGCATCGCGCGTACTACAGCTCTATCATTCTTATTATATCTAACTACTACATAGATTTCATCTATTATCGCTGCAAAGCGCCCATTCTATTGCAAAATAGGTCATTACTTATTTCATTACATAACAATTATCCTTTAACTATCTAGCTTTATTAATAAATTATTTAACTAATATAATAAAAAATAAATAATTAATAATTTAATTAATAAGATAGCCTATATTAACTAATATAATATTATAACTTTAAGTCTTATTATCTAAACTTTTAGGTAGAGTAGGAGGGTAGTAATCTTCTAATTAAATATAAAAAACTATAATACCTATTATTAAAGTAAAGGATTCCTCTAAAATAAATTATTTATTTAGTAAATTAATTTTATTAAAATAATTAAATTAATAATCTAGAATAATATAATAAAAAAATAACTTTAAAATAATTAATAAGTTTAAATTATTTAGTAAGACTTTATTATTAGAATTACTTAATAATATTAGGATAGAATTAATAGCTTAAGCTTATTAATATATATATTATACTAAATAAAAGATAATAATAGATAATAAGTATTACTTAATTACTATAATAACTATATATAAATAATTAGATAGGTGTTTTATAATAATAATTAAAATAATAATAATATTATAAAGAAAGAATATAAGGGAAGAGATAAGATAAAAATAATTTTAAAAAATAATAATAAAAAATACTTTTCCTTTATAAGTTATTTCCTTAGTTTAGGTTACTTAGAGTTAATTCTTTTATACTTATTAAATAAGGTAATATTAAAGCTTTATAAACCCTTATTAACCTAGATAATAATTAGATATAAATATATACTTTAACTCCTAATATACTATAGCTTTATAATATTTTAATAGAGAGGCTTAGTAAGCTATAGGTTATTAAAAGGTAATAATAAGATTTATTATAAGATATTAAGTATAGTATAGCAGAAGCATCTTTAATTATAATAAATAATATAATAGTTTTAATAGAGTAAACTATTATTTAATAGCTATATAAAGATAGCTATAATACTTAATAAAGTAATTAAGTTAATAATAAACTATTATTACTAAAATACTAGGATTTCTATATATAGTAAAAGTTATTAATTCCTATTCTATAAAATATCCTCTAAGTATATTCCTTCTATTAGAAGGAAGGTTTAGTAATTAACTACTAAGCTACTATTCTACCTAACTATAATAAAAAGGAAGTTAACTATAATAAGATATATTTAAATATTATTAAATTTATAAATTAAAGGATCCTTCTAGCCCTAAAGGTTAAGTATAATTATAAAATAAAATATAATAATATTATTACTACCTTCCTTAAAGCCCTTCTAAAAGAAATTATTTATATAGAGTAGCCTTATAACTTTATTAATAATAATTTTTAATATAGATATTATCTACTTAAGGCTTTATATAGCCTAAAGTAGTCCCCTTATAAGTAGTATAAAATTTTAAAGAAATTCCTTAAAATTATTAGTTTTAAATATTTTTATAAAGACTACTCTATTTTTATATATAATARTAGAGCGATTATTAGTATTTATATTAATAATATTTTAATATTTAATTTATTAAAATTTTTAATATTAGAGCTTAAAGCTAATTTAGATATAAAATTTTAAATAAAATATTTAAATAATATATCTTATTACTTAGATATATTAATAACCTATAATAAAGAAAATTAAATAATATAAATAAATTAAATAAGGTTTTTAAAGTAACTTATTAACTAATTAAAATTATTAAACTATAATATTCCCTTAACTCTTATAGAGTCTAGAATTAAGCTAAAAACTACCCTTAAAAGGTTTTTAATATTAAAAGAAAATATTATTATCTATTAATTATTAATAGGAGCGCTATAATAATTAATTATTATAACTTAGCTAGATCTTATATATATAGTTAAAAAATATAAAAGATAATTTATTAACCCTACTCTAAAATATCTTAATATTATTAAATATATTATAAGATACTTAGCTAGAATATTAAACTATAATTTATACTTTAAACTAATAGATATTAGTTAAGGCATAAACTTAAAAAATAAATTTATTAAATAAATAAATTTATTTTAAATAAATTATAAAAATATATCTAAAGTTATATTAAGCTATATTTATTAAATATAAAATAGTCTAATTAGCTAGTTAAATAAATAGTAAGACCTTTATATACTATCTACTATAGAAGCTAAATATATTACTTAGTTAAATATTATAAAAAAAGCCCTATTCCTATCTTAATTACTTAAGGAATTAGGATATAATAAAGGAGATATAAAGCTAACTAAGCTACTAAGAAATAATTAATTAACCTTAAAGATAGCTAAGAACCTTATTAATTATTCTAAGATAAAACATATTAGAAATAAGTATTATTTTATATAAGAACTAGTAGTAAAAATAGGTAATTTAGAAATAAAATATATTAAAATATAAGATATACTCACTAATAGCTTAATAAACATTAGTAATTTAGGAAGTTAGCCTATGAATTTTAAGTTATATAATTTACCTAACTCGCCCCTAGCTAGCCCTAAGCTTATTTAGTAACTCTATATTATTAATAACTAAAATAGTAGCCTACCTTTAGGCTAAACTAGGCCTAATTAGGCTAAACTAGGGTAATTTGGAGTAATATAGATTTAACTTAATATTATATAATTATAGTAGGTATTACTAAATATTATCTACTACTTTTATATTTCTTAGCCTACTTATTTATAATCCTTTTACTATTTAACTAAAACTCTAGGTTATAGATAGTATTAAATTAATCCTAATTAATATAATTATTTATATAAAACTTTATTACTTATTTATTTACTAGTATTAGATATATACTATAAACTATATATAATAGATTATAGAAATATTAAGTATTTAAAAGCCTTAGGTTATAAGATCTACTTAATAATTATTTTTTTATTTTAAGTATTTTATATAGCTTATTTATTCCTCTCCTATTTATCTAGTATAATACCTTAATAAATACTCTTATATATATATACAGCCTTCTATTATTCTAGAGTTATTTATAGTTTAGGATAGATATAATTATTTATAATTATCCTATATATTTATTATTTTTAATTATAAATTTTATAGTTTTATATCTAGGCTTAAGACTCGCTTCTTATAGCTAGATATAATTATATTATTATATTTTTCCTTTATATTAGTATAGGCTATATTAGATTTTTTCTTCTTAAAACTAGTTTATATTTAAAGAGTCTTTACTATTATATTTCTAGTAGGTTAGTAAACTATAGATTTTAATAAAATAATATATTATCTATATTAAATCTCTCTTATATTTATTAAGATTTTTATTATTATATAATTTACTATCTAGTTTATTTTAATTCTTTTAAATAAAAATAGCTAATATATTTATTAGGCTATTATACTTAAACTCTAAATTAACTAATATTTATAATACTTTTTATTATTACCTAAAACTATAGTTTAGTTTTTTTAATATTATTAAGTTTATTCTAGAAATTACTATTATTATTATTATATTTAATAGGTTTTAAAATACCTTAGAAATTATAGTACTAATCTTTAAAGTCGTATTAAAAACTATAATAAATTTTCTATATAATAACCTATTATTTATTACCCTAAGGTTATTATAGTATAAAATATATAATAAAATTTAATACTCTTAACCTTCTATCTTATTTATTATTAGATAGTAGGACTTAAGTAAAAATTTATAAATAATCTTATTATAAGTTATATTAAAGCTTTATATACTCCTATATAAGTAAATAAAGTTAGTATAGTATATAATAATATAAAGCTTAAAAATATTAAATTAAGATTTATCCTTATTACTACTATCTAAAGTAATATTTTAGGGTTAATACTATATAAATATTATTTTTAAATAATAGATCTAGTATATTACCTCCTTAAAATAAGATAAGGTATATTTATTATAACTTTTATATATTATAAGTATAATAAAGTCTATAATTACTTTATAATAATATATTATAAAGTTATATTTCTTAGCTAATAAAGGTATTATTATTATAATAAGTTAATATATAATTACTTTTTATTTATTATTACTCTATTACTTAACCTTACTAAAGTAGTTAAATAATTTTAAGTCTATAAATCTAAGGACTTAATAAAAATATTTATTAAGTTAAATAAATATTATAAATTTTAATATATTCTTCTTATCCTACTTCTTTGCTTTTTTTATAGTTATTATATTTATCTTAATAATATTATCTATTAGGGTTATATATTAGTTAATTAGTCTTATAACTACTCCTTTTAATAATTAATATAAAATATTAATATTTATAAGTATATAAATATTATAATATTTATACTTCTAAGCCTAGTTCTTAACTAGATAGATAGTTATATTATCTTTAATTTAATTATTTTTTATTTATTTCTAAGCTAATTACTACTAAACTAGTTTAACTTATATATAATTATAGGTATAATATTTCTATTTCTTTAAAAAATTACCTTATTTATTTAGATGTACTCTATAAATATTATAGTATTAATTTTTTTTAATCTCTATAATTAGTATTTACTCTTCGTAATCTACTATTATACTAGTAATAATTAGGTAGTAGCGTCTTATAAAACTATTAATATAATAAATATTTATCCTAAATTTTATAAGACTCTTAAATACTATTATTATTAATTATAAATATACCCTAATTTTATCTAACCTAGCCTAGGTTAGTGTAAATCTCTTAAATAAAAGAACTTATATTTAAAAATCTACTCTATTATTATATAGTATACCTCTACTTATAAATATTTATTATATTCCTTCCTAATCTTTATAATTAGTATTAAGTTAATAAGAAATAAACTTAATTTTTTCTAGTTTTATTTAATTAATCTATTAATATTTCTAATTATTATATATACTAGCTATAAGCTTTAGTTATTATAATATTATATTATTTAGGTTTTATTAGTAGTAATAAGAATTAAGATAATTATAATACCTTTTAATAAAATATCTTATATTTATTATTACTAGTTTCTTATATATATCTTATTATATACTTATATATTATTAGCTATTCTAAGCTGAACGGAAATATAATTTAAATTATTTAGAAAAGATTTATATTTAAATAAGAAGTATATAATACTTAAGATATCCTAATAATAAATAATATATTCTTTAAATATAATCCCTTTAATAATGCTTAAGATAATAAATTTATCTATATAAAAATAATTATCCTTAATATCTTATAGAATATAATATACTTATTCTTTTTATTTATTTATAATATAGAAACTTAGCTACTCCTATATTAATTTTAAATTAATTATTTTATAAAAAGTATTAATTTTATTTTTAATAACCCCTATTTTACTTAGCTATTATATAAATATATATATTATCTTATCTTAAAAGGGCTAGTAGGGGTTATATAATAAGAAGGATATCCTTTTATAATAATTATAGTATAGTTTATTATTTATTTTAAAAATATTTATAATAAGCTTCTTAACTCTTCTATCCTCCTTATATTTTTAAGTTATAAGGGATAAAGATATAAACTAGATCTTATTATAACTTAATTARAAATTAARTTTARTARTARRAYTTTAAARYTAAARAATAATATTAAGTTAACTTTAAATATAAGGATAAAATTATCTACCTTTATATTTATATCTTTATATTATAATATCTTCTTACTAGTATTATTTATATCTAATACCTCTAATATATTTAAAAGTATAATTATAAGCCTAGTCTTTACTATTTTTAAAATTATTATAATTTATTTCTAAAGTTAATTAATCTTATCCTTTCTTAAGTAGGCCTTAGGTTTTAGATTTCTTCTATATTTTATACTTTATATTATAAGGTATTAATTAATATATCTTTATAACCCTCTAACTATTTTAGTAATTTTATTATATATAAAATAAAAGCGATCTATTATAGCCTCTTTTTATATAAAAGAAGTTAAATATTATCTTAAGATTATTATTAAGTTTATAAGATATATTAAAATTATCTCCCTTATTATACTATTCTTAAAAGGTATAAATATTAAGATATAAAATTATCCTAATAATAAGTCTTAATAACTTTAACTTAATTTTATTAATTTAACTCTTTAGCTAAAGTCTTAGCTAAAATCTTAACCTTTATAAAACTAAGAATTTATATTATTAAAACTAGATCCTTTTTAAATTAATTATTAAATATTATTAAATATACTTACTAAATTATTATATACTAAAGTATTTATATATATTATATACTTAATAACGCTGACTCTTTATAGGTGCTAAATAGTAATAGAAAATTATTATTAATAATATTACTAATACTTTCTAATAAAGTAGGGGGGCTAACTCTCTAAGATATATAATAACTTTTAAACTTATAAAGCTTTACTTAACTCTTCTCTCTTTCCTCTAGCCCTAGCTCTTTATTAGAACCTATATCTAATATTTATAAATAAATAAATAAATTAAAAGGCTAGGTAACTAATCTAAAATAAATAATATAATCTTTATAAAAGATAATTATAAAATTAAGTAATATAACTAATATTTTAACTAATACTACTTAATATAATATATAGGTATTTATACTTAATATTAATAAATAGAATAGTTTAGAAAGAAATAATACTATATTATAAAATAATTATATATTAAGATAATCTAAATAAGGTCCTTTATAATTAATTATATATATAAAGAGATTTCCTAGTAATATAATTCCTTTTTCTTTTATATTATAAATATAAAATTTATATATATAGAAGTAAAATATTTAGGTTATATTTTCTAATTTTAACTAAGTTTATTAAGGCCTTTATTTTTTAGAAAGTTTATTTTTATCTTACTTAATTTCTATTACTTAATATTATTCTTTTTTAGATTTTATTACTTCTTTATCTTATTATACTTTTTTCTTTTACTCTATTTTAATTACTATTATTTAATTAAATAAACTTTATTATTATTTAAATTTTATTATTTTTTTATTTTACTATACTTCTTTCCTCTTACTTATTATAATTATAAATATAAGTAGTTTTATATCTTAGATTAACTTTAATTATAATATAAAGCTATTAAATAATTTCTAGATAAAAAAGTATATATTCTTTATATACTTAATAAGCTATTAAGATATTATTAATAAACTTTATTAAGTAGCTACTAAACTAATTATTAAATATAATATTTTCTTTAGTAAATATACTAAAAGTGAGCTTTAAGTTATATAAAAAATATATAATTATACCCTTATCTTAAACTTTTAGACTTATTTAATAATTATAAGTTATTTAATATTTATAGATTAATTATATATTAGGGTTATTACTTATATAGTAACCCTTACTAAAGATAAAAATAATATTAATACTTTAAAAAAAGTAAAGACTCTTATTAAAGAGGAAGATAAAAGATTTATAATTATTAAATAAAATATAAATTATAATTTTTTAACTTACTTTCTTAATAACTAACTAGATTAGAGATTAGAAGACTTTAAATTTAATTATTTCCCTTATTAATTATTAGTTAATTATATAGGTATAAAATTTATAGTTAACTTTATTAATAAATAGCTTAAAATTATATATTTTAAACTTAGAAACCTCCGCCTTAATAAATTCTAAGAGATATTAGAATATACTAATTTAATTAGTAATATATTATAAACTAATCTTATATAAAAAGTAAAGGGTAATATATAAATAAATATTAAGAATAATTATAATTTATAATTTATTATAAGTTAGTATTACTAGCGTAAAGAATACTTTATATAAATTAATATAATAATATAGGATAACTTTAGTTAATAAAGTCTTAGGTCTTTAATTATTTATATTAATTTATAAATAATAACTCTTTAACCTTTATTTAAAATATTTATTAATCTATAGTTTAATATTACTAGTTTTTATAATATATAATTATTTTTATTACTAGAATTTATTTTAGTAGGTAGAATAAGCTCTTATTATTATTTATTCTTTATTTAAAGTAAGAATAATTATTTTATATTTAAGTTAAGTAAGTAACCTTCTTTCTTTATAAAACTCTTAGCCTTTAATTATTTTATTATTTATATTATTAATTAGCTTAATTTATATTTAAATATTATACCCTTATATATAACTTAAGCTCTAATAGTAGCGATTTATTAAAATATTTTAAAAAGAAATCTAAGAATTCTATACTACTTAAAAAAGAGAAGGATAATAGTAAAAAAAAAAAGCCTATATAATACTAATATTAATAAAAGGGAAGGATAGATTTAATTATTTATTAAAAACCCCTTTAGTTATCTAGCCTTAAGTTAAATAAAGAGATTAAATTTAATAATATAATAAATATTAATACTAATATAGTTATAGAAGATAAGGATATTAAAATATAATATATTAAGCTCTTCTTTTATATAATCTTATTTATTAACTTTTTTAGATTTTATTACTCTATAGATACTTAGCTATATAAATAGCTATAAGATAATATATAAAAGTATATAATAAAGTTTTTTAAAATCCCTAACTAAGCAATATTTATTAATAGAGATAAATATTAAATATTAAGAATACTTAAACCTTTATATTATTAATAATAGCTCTATATATTTATTAGTATTATATTTAATATTAGAACTAAAGATTACTTTAGCGCTCTAATTAATAATAAGATAAATATAAGAAAGATATAATTTTTAATATTAATATATAAGCTCCCTAACTAATTCGCTCTATATAAAGATATTTAAAGCTATTATATTTATAGTCCTTTATCTATAGTTATAGAATTAATAGTAGTTAATTCTTAAAAAATAAAAAACTTTATTACTATAATAATAATATTATAAAAAGGATGCTATATAGGGAGATTTATACCCCTTAAATAATTATTATTTTATATGCTTATATACCCTAGGCTCAGCATATTATAATATTTATTTATTATATAAACTAAGTATCTTCTTTATATTAATTAATAATATTTTTATATAATTAGAAGAGCTATATTACCTTATAAACTTTAAAAAGTTAAGTATAAAGCTTATTATTATATACGCGTCTAATCTAAGCTAAGACTTTTATATAATATAGGAAATTAAGTATATAATTAGGACTATTAAGGACTTAGATAATTTTAAAGCTTAATTATTTACTAATTATATAACTATCCTCTTAAAGTAATAAGGATTCCTATTATTTAATAATAACTAAGTATAGATCCTAATAATATAAAATTTATAATAAAGTTATAATAAGGCTAACTTTATTAAAAAATATAAATAGAGGTATATAAAAGATAGATAATTATAAAAATAAATAAATAATATTTACTACTTCTACTATAGCCTAATAATTATTAATAAATACTATATTATTAAGAATATTAGTAAAGGACTATAAAGAATACTAAGTAATATAAAGACTAATAGATTAATAAACTAATTTTAGTTTACAGCCCTAAATAAGACTATTTTAAATATAAACCTATATAATATCGTTAGTCTAATAAATATAATTAGTAGTAAAATATAGAATAATAAAGAATATATATATTATTTATTTTCTAAGGAGGAGCTTAGAAAGTTAGGTAAAATAATTAATAAATTTATTAATAATTTAAAAGATATTAGTATTTAAGCTACTACTTAAAAATATATTATAACCTTTAGATAAAATTTACTAAACTTTTTAATTTAAAGATATAAAAGTAGTTAATAAAATAAGTTATTTTTAATTAAATTACTACTACTTTATTAACTAAAATATAAAACCGTATTCCCTTAAAAATATAAAGATACCTTTAATATAAGTATAGTAAAGTAAGTAAATATAATTAAATAATAATTAATAAATAAATAAGCTATATAATAAAAAAAATATATAAAGTCTACTTTATATTATATTATAAATCTAAATTAATTAATAACTCTTAATACTAGTTAGGTCTAGAACTTAATAAAATAACTTTATATAATTAATAATTTACCCTTCCTATATACTATCGCGTATTTAAGCTAATATAAATAGACTAATAATTTTATTTAAAAGTATTATTAAGATTTTAAGATAAGCTATATAATAAAAGGATATATTCTTAATAAGTATTATATAAATATTATTAAAGATTATTTAAAGTTAATAAAAATTAAGTAGCTCCTATAAAAATATAAAAAAATATATATACTTATCCTAACCTATTTCCCTAAGGTAGCCTTTATAATAGAATAAGTAAGTTCCTTTTTTATCTAAGATTAATAACTATTAATATATTATAACTTAAGTCTTTCCTTATTATAAGAATATCCTTATATCTTTAATATAATATAGTAAATATTAACTTTTTTAATATAATTTATCTATAAGTATTAGAATTTATAATAGTAATCTTATATATATTTTAGGACTCTAAAAAAATATAAGGCTATAAAGGTAGTATTCTAGTAAAAGAAGAACTTAAAAATAAAAAATTTTTTATATAAAGAGATACCTAATATCTTAATTAGCTTAGTTTATATTATAAGAATAAAACTAACCTTATATTAAATTACTATTATAATTATTATAGAGTTAATATATAATTTAAATTTATTTTTATAAATATTTAAATAGGCTTACTAAATTAGTTAGGATAAAAAAGTATAATATTATATAATCTATATAAATACACGTATTAAAGATATAATAAAGATAAAATAAAAAAAGAAGTTTAAGTTTAGAAAAAAAACCTTTCTTAAAATAAATAATAATAATAAGGGTAATAAAGTTAGTAATAATAAGGCTAGTAATAATAATTTTAAAAAGATTAAAAATTTTAATACTTATTAATAGTATATATAAGTAGTAGTTATTATAATCTTTAAAGTACTTAAATTAAATTATTTAGTTATATACTTAATTTTAAGTTAATAAATTATCTACTTAGCTTATTTAATTTTTTTAAGTTAAGTTATTTTATCTTAATTTAGTCTAAAACCTACTAAATAACTAGTTATAAACTTTAGTTTTTATAATACTATATTATCTAGGTTTTTATTAATAATAATAAATATAACGCCTTTTAATAGAATATTTTATATTTATTATTACTAGTTTCTTATATATATCTTATTATATACTTATATATTGTTAGCTATTCTAAGCTAAATAAGAATATAATTTATATAATTTATTAAAGGTTTATATCTAAATAAGAAGTAATTTATATTTAAATAGAAAGTATATACTACCTAGTATATCTTAGTAATAGATAATATATTTATTAAATTTAATATCTTTAATAATATTTAAGGTAGTAAACTTATTTATATAAAAATAATTATTATTATTATTATCTTATAGAAAGTAATATATTTATTTCCTTTATTTATTTATATTATAGAAGCCTAGCTACTCTTATATTAATCTAAAAATAATATTTAAAAAGAAAATATTAATACTATCCTTATAAAGCCCTATTTTATTTAATTATTATATAAATATATACTATTAACTAGTAGGGATTATATAAGGATTAAAATATTCTATTATTATAATTAAGGTATAGTTTATTATCTACTTTTAATATATCCTTAATAGGCTTTCTAACTCTTTTAACCTTTATAGATTCTTAAGTTTTAAGGGATAAAGATATAAATTAAATATTATTATTATTTAAATAAATCCTAGTTTTAATAGTAAGACTTTAAAATTAAAAAATATTAATATAGATTTATTTTTAATTAAATAAAATTACTAACCTTTAAACCTTTATTTATACCTTTTAGGATAGCTTTACTAGTATTATTTATATCTAATATATCTAGTATATATAGGTATATAGTTTTATACTACCTTTTTATTATTCTTTAATCTATTAGTATTTATTATTAAAGGTAATTATTTTTATTTTTATTTAAGTATATCTTAAGCGTTAAGTCTTTTTTATACTTTATACCTTATACTATCTAATATTTATTAATATATCACTGTAATAATCCCGCTGTTTGGGTTAGTTTATTATATATATAATAGGAGTAGTCCTTTTTTTATTATACTACTCTTAGAAGTACTATCAACTATTATATAAATCTTAAGATATAAAGATATCTTAATAGGATATCTTAATAACTTTAGCCTAAGCTTAGCTTAAATATTAATTAAAATTATATTAAAGCTAAATATTAATATTATTAAAACTAAATCTTATTTATTTTAATTATTAAGAATATATAAAGTATATTTATTTAAGTATTATATTCTAAGGTATTTATATATATCTTATTATTAATAATACTTATTCTTTATAGATATTAAATAGTAATAGAGAGTTATTAATAATAATATTACTAATATCTTTTAAGGAGCTAAAGGGATTAGCTCTTTAAGACGTATAGTAACCTTTAAACTTATAGACCTTAATTTAATACTCCTTTACTACTTTAAGCTTAATCTTTTTATTAGGAATTATATCTTATATCTATAATTAAATAAATAAGTTTTTTTCTCTATAAAGTATATTTTTAGCTTATTTTAATTTTTATTATTTAGTTAAGTTAATCTTATTATTTTTTAAGTTTTATTATTTTTTTATTTTATTATACTTCTTTCCTCCTTTATATTCTAACTATAAATATAAGTAGTATCGCGCCTTAGATTAACTTTAATTATAATATAAAGATAATATAAAGCTATTAAAGGATATTTAGTTAAAGAAATATATTCTTAAAGCCTATCTAACTAGTTATTAAGAAATTATTAAGAAACTTTTAAAAGTAATCCCTAAACTAATACTAAAATATAATATTTTTTATAATAAATACTTTAGAATTAACTTCTAAGCTCTTTAAAAGTAATATAATTTATACCTCTATCTTTAATTTTTATTAATTATTTAGTAATTAAAGGTTATTTAATATTTATAGAGTATATATATCTTAGGGTCCTTACTTATTTAGTAATCCTTATTAGAATTAGAGGCTATACTAGCCCTACTATTATAAAAAAAACTAAAAACCTTATTAAAAAGAAAAATATAAGATTTATTATTATTAAGTAAGAATTAATTTACTATCTTTTTATTTACCTTTTTAAGTTATAGTTAAGTTAGAAGCTTAAAGTTTTTAAGCTTAATTATTAGCCTTATTATTATTTAATTAATTATATAAATTATAAATTGAAGGCTGACTTTACTAGAGACTAATATAAATATATAGATCTATAATTTTAAGATATCCACCTTAGTAAGTTCTAGTAAATATTAAAACATATTAATTTAATTAATAATATATTATAAGCCGATCTTATATATTAAGTAAAGAATAGTTATATAATAAGTATTAAAAATAATAATAACCTATAACTTATTATAGGCTGGCATTATTAGTATAAAAAGGACTAGATATAGATTAATATAATAATATAAAATAACTAAGGTTAGTAAAGTTATATACCTTTAATTATTTATATTAATATATAAATAGTAACTATTTAATTACTATTCTTAATATTTATTAATTTATAGTTTTCTACTAATTTTCCTATAATAAAGTTATTAATACTATAAGCACTTTTCTTATTAAGTAAAATAAATACTTATTATAGCTTACTTTTTATTTAAGGTAAGAAAAATTATCTAATATCTAAGCTAGGTAAGTCCCTTTTTTATTTTTTAAAATTTTTAGCCTTTAATTTATCTTATTACTTATATTATTAAATAAGTTTATTTATATATAAACGTCTTATTTTATTACTAGCTGCTGAATTAAATTTTAATAGTAATAAGTTATTACTATAATCCTTATTAAAGAAATTTAAGATTAGTATACTACTTAAAAAAGAGTAGAAAGATAATAAAGAAAAAGGATATATATAATATTAATATTAATAAAAGGGAGGATAAATTTAATTATATTTATAAAACCCCCTTAGTTACCTAGCCTTAAGTTAGAGGAAGATATTAAATTTAATAATATAATAAATATTAATACTAATATATTTATAGAAGAGGAGGATAATAAATTATAATATATTAAGCTCTTTTTTTATATAACCTTATTAATTAACCTTTTTAGATTCTATTATTCTATAGAAGCCTAGTTATATAAGTAACTTAAAAATAAAATTTAAAAATATATAATAAAATTTTCTAGAATATTTAGATATAAAAACTTTAATAATAAAAATAAATATATAATACCTTAAATACTTAAGCCTTTATTTTATTAGTAGTAGCTTTATATATTTATTAATATACTATTTAATACTAGGACTAATAATCGCTTTAGTACTCTAGTTAATAATAAAATAAACTTAAAAAAAGCTTAATCCTTAATATTAATATATAAGCTCTTTAATTTATTTACTTTATATTAAAGCTATTATATTCGCAGTCTTTTACCTATAATTATAGTATTAATAGTAGTTAATTCTTAAAATATAAAAAACCTTATTATTATAATTATAATATTATAAAAAGGATATTATATAGGGAGACTTATACCCCTTAAATAATTATTATTTTGTATACCCTTATACCTTAGGCTTAATATATTATAATATCTATCTATTATATAGACCTAGTATCTTCTTTATATTAATAAATAATATCCTTATATAGCTAAATAAGCTATAATATCTTATAAACTTTAAAATACTACTTATTAAGCTTATTATTATATACGCGTTTATTTCAACCTATAAATTTCAGATAACAGATGATATTAAGAATATAATTAGGACTATTAGAAATTAAGATAATAATAAAACTTAATTATTTACTAGCTATATAACTACTAACTTAAAATAATAAAAATTCCTATTATTTAATAATAGCCTAATATAGATCCTAATAATATAGAATATATAATAGACTTATAATAAGACCTACTTCTTTAAGAAGTATAAATAGAAGTATATAAAAAATAAAGTAATACTTAAAAAGGTTAATAATATTTACTACTTCTACTATAGCCTAATAATTATTAATAAATACTATATTATTAAGAATATTAGTAAAGGACTATAGGAAATATTAAATAATATAAAAATAAATAAACTAAGTTACTAATTTTAGTTTATAATCCTAAATAAAACTATTTTAAATACTAACCTAGCTAATATTACTAGCCTAATAAATATATTTAATAGTAAGATATAGAATAATAAGAACTATCTATACTATCTATTCTTAGAAAAGGAGTTTAAACAGTTAAGTAAAATAATTAATAAATTAATTAAAGAATAATAAAATTCTATAGTTTAAGCTAATACTTAATAATATATTAAGACCTTTAAGTAAACTTTACTAAACTTTTTAATTTAAAAATATAATATAAGTTAATAAAATAAATATTTTTTAATTAAATTAAATCTACTTTATTAGTAAAAGAGTAATATTATATTTCCTATAATATTTAATACGGCTTTTATTAGAAGTATAATATTATTAGTATAAAAAAGTACCTAATAATTAATACAAAGATAGGCTATATAAAAGGAAAATTATTAGAAGTTAATTATATATATTATTATATACCCTACTAAGCTATTAATACTAAATACTATTTAAATTTAGAATATAATAAGAATATTTTATTTAACTAATAACCTCCTATTCTTATATACTATAGTATATAAGACTAGCTAAAAATAAGATAACCTTATTATTTAAAAAGATTATTAAGATATTAATATAAACTATATAAAAAAGGATATATTATTAATTAATATTATATAAGTATTATTATAGATTACTTAAAGCTAATAGAATTTAAATAACTACTTTAAAAATATAATAAAATAAATATTTTTATCCTATCCTATATCCTAAAGATAACCTTTATATTAGAATAAATAAGTTCCTCTTTTATCTAAGATTAATAATTATTAATATAATTATAGCTTAGATCTTTCTTTATTATAAAAATATCCTTATATCTTTTAATATAATATAGTAAGTACTAACTTTTTTATTATAATTATAATAACTTAGTATCTTTAAATTATTATATAATTACTAACTAATATATTAATAAGCTAAAACTTCTTTAAAATATATTTAAAACTAATCTAGTAGGACCTTATATAAGTTTATAAATATATAAATTTAAATTAATATCTCTAAATATACTTTAGGTCTTCTAAAAAGTAAGAAGTTATAAAAGTAATATTCTAATAAAAAAAAAACCTTAATATAGAGGAGCTTAGAGTATAACCTTAAATCCTTAAATTTTATTTTATAGATTATTTATAAAAAATATATAAAAGCTATAAAGTAAATTAAAAAAAAGAAATCTAAAAAAAAAGAAATAAAAATATAACTTAATACTAAGAATTATAAGTAAGTTAAGATATAATATCTTTTAAAACTTATATTATACCTACTTAAATTARATARTAAARRAGATATATTATATATATAATTAAAATATAAAAATTAAGGGGATAATTAAGTAGAAAATACAATAATATATTAAATTAAATARAATTAAGTTAGATAAATAAATAATTAATATAAAAATTATATTTATTAATATATATATTTCTTAATATATATTTAYTRAATTTAAGCYAAATTTAGGCTAAAATATATATAGCCCTAACCCTATTTATAGAATTAATATTTATATTTATTATAAAGAATAACTATAAGATAGAATCTATATAGTATATAACTTTAACTAATAATCTTTATTCCTAAGAAAATAATTTATACTTATTTTAATTTAAGTATAACTATTTTTAGTAAAGCTATCCTTAATTATAAAATATATTAAAGYTTTAATATTACTTTAGATATTAAAATATAATATTTATACCTTTTTTCTAATATATATTAATATTTATAGTAAATTAACTCATATTTTTAGATATAATATTTATATTTAATAATCTTAATAATAAGGATCTATCTCATATTATATATTTACTTTTTTTTATTTATTAGTTTTTATTATTTACTATATTTATTTAGCTTTTATATATATTTAAAAGACTTAAATATCTCTCTATCTACTAGATAGTTAGACTTAATATTATAAAATAAATAATATATCTTATAATATTAATACTAAAGGTATAGATTTTAATATTAAATATTATAAAGTTATTTAATTTTACTTTACTACTCCTATTTAAAGTCTAAGTATATATAATAGTCCTATATTTAATTAAAGATATATTATTATTAATTATTATCTTAGTTATTATCTCCTTCTTATTAATAAGTAGAAGGGACTAGGTTCTTAATTTTACTAAATATAATATATTATTTATTAATATAGTACCTAACTATACTTTATTACTCTCTTATAAAGTTTAAGTATATATAATAGTCTTATATTTAATTAAAAGTATATTATTATTAATAGTTATCTTAGTTATTATCTCCTCCTTATTAATAAGTAGAAGGAACTAGGTTACTAATTCTATTAAATATAATATATTATTTATTAATATAATATCTTTAATTTTAGTAATTTTAATATTTTAATAATTAAGCTATTAATAATCTAAAATTAAGTTAATATAAGAGTTATAAGATATACCTTAAAAATTTTAAATACTTTATTAATTTTTATCTTAATAAATTCCTTAATAATCTTAAAGAACTTAGAAAATAACTTATTATTATCCTTTAAATAAGTTATAAAAAAAAGTTACTTATCTTATACTTTATACTTAATATCTTAGGTAATTATAGCTTAAAAATAACTTAAAAGTATAACTTTAAAATTATTATATCTTTAGATATTTTATAAAGTTTAAAAAAATAAGCTATATTAAAGCCTTCTAATATTAAAAATAATTTAAGGTTATTTTTAGCCTTTATTATAACTTTATTAATTTAATATCTTAAAGATTTTATTACCTACTAGTAATTTACAGTCTAAAATATATTATATTAAATATTATATTATACCTTAAATAAAAACCTTATATTATTAATTTTATATAAAGTTTTAGATTTTATCTTAAGTTTAGGTTAAGTTTAGGCTAAATAATATAAATATACTATTAAATATATTAATAGAATTAAATCCCTTTATTTTAATCTTTACTTAAATTTAGGCTAAATTTAGGCTAAATATATTAATATAATTTTATATTCTTTTTTAACTCTACTATTCTCTATTATTATTAATAGATATAAATATCTATTATTAATAAATATAATTATCTACTTATTATTCTCTTTTATATATATATATATATTTAGTTAATCTAGTAAACAACTATTCTCTTATTAATATATAAGTAATATAGGCTTTTAATTAAATAAAATATTAGTACTACTAATTAATCTATTCTTTTATTAAGAGGTATTATCTTTAGGAGATATATATTTTAATAAGTTAAAAACTCTATAAACTAAATTAAAATATTAAAAGATTAATATAAATAATAATAATAAAACTTTAGAAATAATATTAATATAAATATACCCTATAGTATACTATTATACTATAATTTTATATATTATTAATAAATACCTTAATCCTCTTTAGTCTTATTATATAATAAATATTTATATAAATATATCTCTTTTTAATCTAACTCCTAATAAAGCTCGCTTATATTAAGTTTAAAATTATTAAAAACTTTTAAAAAAGACCCCTTATCTTTAATATCCTTTAATCCTTTATATAGTTTAGAGTATAATAGTATATTACTAAAAAAGTAATATCTTTAGAGTTAAGTAAAATAGTATACTAAATAAGTTCTAAGTCTAAGATATAAAGTAATCTTAAGAAATATAATTATAATTATTTAAATAATATTAGTTATAGGCTACTATAGTAATAATTATATATTATAGATTAATATATATTAGAAGGGCTAATTAAGTAAATTAATAAAAAAAAATTAGTTAAGACTTATAAAAAGTTTTAGAAGGATATTAAATTAATATAATTATAATATTACTAAACTTCCTTTATTATATAAGGTAAGAAGAGTCTATATTTATTTTATTTAATTAAAAATAACTTATTAATTATAGCTTAAATATTTAATACTATTAATAAAATCTATAGTTATATAATAGAAAAGGCTTAAGATATTATATAAAGCTATTATACTTTTAATAATAATTATAATAAATATATATAAAAACTTTTATAAAATAAAGCTTTTCTAAGTATTAATATAAACTATATAAGTCTTTAGTATATATTAAGATCTTATATTAACTTATAAGTAGCTAAAGCTACTAAAGCTTTTTTTAAGTAATATAATTTCTAAGATAATTACTTAGCTATTTTTTTTTAATAATTATAAAAGTCTAAGGATAAACTTAGTAATTAAGTATATATTTAATTTATTAATATTAGAGTTAATAATCCTAATTATAATAATAATCTAATATATAATATTAGAATATAGACATAGTTTATAATAAATAATTAAATTTAAGGGTTAAATTATTAATAGTATAAGCTTATTAACTTTAAATTTAAAACCTATACTAATTAAATTTATAGGATTATATAAAGAAATTAAAATACTTTAGTTCTCTAGGAATATAAAGAGATAAAAGAAGATTAAAAATATATTATATAATATTATTATTTAAATCTTAGGTATAAAGGAAGAACTTATTAATATTAAAATTATAAATTATATATATAAAGACTTATTTATTAACCTTAATAATCTAGACTATACGGCTGACTATATTAAGTTAATTTAAAGTAGAGGTTATAACCTAGATATTACTTTATATAATAAAAAAAAAAGGGAAGCTTTAGTTAGTAAGTTAATAACTATATAAATAATAAATTTAAGCTCTATTTAAAATAGATATAAACTTATAATTATTATAAAATAATATAGTATTATAAAATATACTAATAAAATTTATAAATTTTATATTAAAGGGTAGGATAGATACTATATAATATAATATAATTATAAGTTATTAATAATTTAGCTTATTTTAATTAAATTTATTTTATTTAAACTAAAAGTCTCTTTTATATTAATAAAATAATAAGTAAAGAAAGCTAAAAAGAGAGATAAATTAAAAAAAGGAATAGATAATATAATATAATACTATTTATATAATATTAGATAATATATTAATAGATTATACCTATATATAGATACTACTAATATTAATAATAATAAAAGAGGTAGATATTATAAATAAAGAGAATATATATATCCTTTAAATTATATACTAAATACTAATTATTATATAAGGAGAGTTTTTAATATTTTATTAATACTAACCTAATTTCTAAGTTAGAGATAGTAGGCAATAAGTACTTAATTAAAATTAAGAGAATAATATAATAACTTAAGTTAAAGTTAAGTATAATATATTTATCCTAAATAAAAAAGCTAGGAATAAAAATAATAAATAAAGGTAACTATATAATATAATATTAAGAAATAACTAGTAAGTTAGAGTATATTATAAATAATAAAAAAAAATATAATAAATTTATTATATTTACGCGTAAGTATAGGAAGATTAAGTTAAAATTATATATTAATAATAAATATAACTTACTATAGTAGAAGATAAGAAATATATATTTAAAAACTTATTATAAAATAATAAATAATAATACTTTATATATAAAATGCTTTAAATATAATATTTTAAATAAATATAACCTTACTAATATTATTATATATTTTAGTATTAATAATAATATTAATATTTATTAAAAARCTATAAAGACTAYCTATTCTACCCTYTATATATTTAGTAGATAATATATTTAATATAATAAAAGTTACTAATCTTACTCCTAACGCTTTATATATTTAAATATTACTATTGCATACTCCTAATGCACAAGAGTAGGCACTAGTGCTTAATAGTTCTAAGTGCCCTAAGTAGCCTAGAGCTGCATAGGCTAGCAACCCCAAATTGTTAATGAAGCTATTAGGCCCTTAACTCTTTATCCTATATAGATCCATACTTAGACTAGTACTAAGGGGTATTAAATAGTAAAATACTATCATAGATAGTAAGTAGTCACTATTATTCTAAATAAAAGCGTTAGAAATTAGAACTCCTAGACCCATAAAGTATAGTTAAGGCTAGGTTAGGGTTAGGGTTACTAATCTAAAAAAGTAACTGCTAACCTGATTAGGTAAGATCTCTCCGGCTTCCCCTATATAAATTTTAGAATAGCGGACCTCTATTACTTCTATAATCAACTACTTAATCCTCTACATTTGACCATTGCAATTGCAATCATCACATTTTAAAGGCCTGGCGCTTCACCAATCAGGGCCTTGCATCATATGAGTTCGCCCAAGCGGCTGTGGAGGTATCTCTATACTGCCATCCAATGCAATGGAATCCGGAACCATACTTGAGAAGCACAATCTGGCCAATAAAGATGGCATCTGCTCCGTAGGTTAAAAGTTCATCGACAGGCCCACGACTGTAGAGTTCATGTTGAAGGAACCGCACTTGATTCTCCTTCCTAGCGTTGCTTTAGCCTGCAACCATGGAGTGTTATCATGTTAGCACTCCTCATCAAATATATAACGACATCCTTCATGCATTCTAGCACCTCAGGCGACGCATCATCCATCATCGATAGATTCGACAAATTACCAGTGGGCGCGCGAACATAACGCTTTCTTTCGACATTGCACCGCATAATGGCAACGTCATCGATGCTATGAGGCAATTGAGCTGCCATCCCTTGGGCTCTTCTGTTCATGCAGGACTGACGTCTCGAGGTCAGCGAAACACAAAGAGTGTCCGTAGTCCTTCTCATGGCTGACTGAGTGACTGATATTTAGGTCCAGAGAATGGTAGGGAAGGCTAGTGCAAGCTTCGCTGTAAGGGGAAACCGCATGAAAAGAGGCATATGTCTAAAACCTAACGGCTACCGCAGTTAGTCGAACAATTCAGCCGAGAATCGGGTCATCAACGTCTCTAAATAGTGCCACGAAGGCTAGATCYAATATTCTCCTCTTTACCTTRGTCTAAGATGCTACTCCGTGTGAAAGGAGGGTTCCTGTTATCTTCTGTGTCTGTATTTCTACTCTACGCCTAGGTTGAAACCCACCGTCAGTACTCAGTTACGAATTGTACAAGATGTTTCCCCAGGAGTTTCTTATCTTTGGAGAGATATGTATACCCAAGATAGCCTCTTCTAGGGTGGCATGGGGATGATCTTAAAAGCAGGTTCGACGAGTACACCAGAGAAGTATGCTTACGGTCGAGTCTATCAGCTCGGTTAACACAGAGAACTCGTAACTCGCTTTCTTGTCTGTCTACTGTACTGCAMAAAATCCTCCTTCGTGGCTCATCGATCAATGACTCCACTTGGCCAACGGATTTTAGCTTGCCGGTTTTTCTCAAGTGATCGCATGTTTCTGGAAGCTAACGATGACCTCGCTGTGAATATAGCAGAGAGATTGATCAGACAGTAGTCTTTGCTCAGAATGTTACTAGATACGATAAAGGGATCTCCAGGAATTCGTCATGCGACTAGAGTAGCGGATGACGGCCAAGAAACGCCAGTGGGTGAAAGAAGAAAATATGCCAATAAGCAATACAAACACGCCTTACACTGCAACAAACTTCTTGGTATGTGTATGAAGGTTTTCGTTCCATAGCTACGTGCTGCGCGAGCTGTAGCCGACACACTTTTGACATCTTTCCGTCAATGTCACGTTTCATGAAGAAACAGCGCGGCTGCAGTCCAGCAGGAGTTGATTAAGTCTACGAAGTTTGGAAAGAGCTGGGACTAGCGGGCTCGCGTCCGAGTGAGGAGTTGGCGGAGCGCAAGAAGCAATATAACGATTCTGAGAATGCAGAAGAATGGAAACTGTGGTCCTACATACGAAATCCAATGCATGGTTTCTGGCCGATAACCAGGAACAGCTGAAGATGGCGCATAGGTCAGCCATAGATACATGGCTGCAGACAGCTAGGGCTGCGGAGAGAACAGGCGAGGACGAGATGAAACAAAGTCGAGAAGGGTATAGCCTTCCATAAGCTATCAAAAGACCGGGCTTTGCCCCTTGAGAGCATCAAAGAGCAACGGCCCAACGTTAATATCACGGGTATGGTCGTCACTCGTTTAGACGGTCTTGAGCAATTTCACCTAGTCTTGGGTCTTCACTTGCATCGGCTGCCATCGAACGCTCCAAAGTCCGAACATATCACAGCGGTATTAGAAGTCAACAAGTCACTGCCGATGCCGGAGATGCGATCTTGGAAATCATCCGCCCATCTGCCCATAGCACAGACCGCGATTTAGGAATGGGGGAGCTGGACAGGGGTTCATCGTCTATGGTATGCTACCGTATGAGGGATCAGACGGCTCCAACTTACCCGTGTCGAAGTTGTTCAGATTGCGCTAAGGGGAAAGCCTCGGGGCGACCTTGGCCTGTGTGGCAACCTCGAGGCGATGGGCGCCTTTGAGGCCATGTCGTATGGAAAGGGAACTAGAGTGTTCTTGGGTTTGTCGCGGGAGTGCTGATTCCATGGACGTAGCTGTGGAGCAGCTAGGTATGGCAGGAAGAGGTGACTTGGTAAGCACCTCCACAACTCGATCATACTTTTGCGACATACAAACACGTCCTCATCTCGATATATAATAAACTTTTTAATTCAATTTAGAATGGTCCTCAAGCACTTGTGACCTTCTCTCGCTGATACTCAAACAACATCCAGCCGCCGACACTTTCGCTCATCCCACCATTGCCCGTCCATAATGCCATGCTCATAGGCAGACCCTACAACTTTGAACTGGCCAGAAACAGACGTGCTGGCTCGAACAATTAGCGGCAAATCACAGCCTTCCATCACTGCAACTCCGTCATTCTGCTGAAAGGATCCAATTTCCATCACCAACAGTGCAGATTTTGTCCTTCCAAGCGTGTGATTACACTAGCTGAGATATCCTGCTTTCATAAACTAACCAGTATGAGACGCGCCGATAAGATTCATGAGAGCTAMATGTGTCTTGTACTCCAACAACCTCCTGCGGAAGGGTTTCAGCAGATCATGTCATTTGCAAAATTGATGCATAGTTCTACGAATGCCAGCTCCGGATCATTGGAACTACCGTCGCTTTGCTATGTGAGAAAAATGGACGACGCATGGCGGTTTTGTCCCACGCAAGTGATCAAACAATGACAGCAGATGCCTCTCCCATGCCTGCATTTGTTCGGCATGTCTCAATCATGCGGAAACCACTGGAAGAGTGACTTGCATCTGATGTTCAACTGTTCAGGGGCAAGACTTGGCAGCTTTGGCCCAACTTTTATCAATTCAAGGATCATATAACCGGGAAGAGAGAGGATATTGGCACGACGAATTGGGTCGCTGATCACCGATCCACCGCTTGCCGTGTATCTGCGCATGTACGGTCTTCCAAACGAGTTGGTACTATACCTCTGGTATAATTGAAGCGGCATTGATTCCCTGTGAAAATCAGCCCAGTCTGGCGTCCACAAAGGAAGTCAATCTTTGTTTGCCTTGCGCCATTGACTATTGTAAGCAATCCCAGATTCCTGCTTCCCATGATCATGCGAGACGCGACCTCTTTGAAGAGTTCTGCGATGTTTTTTCTACTATCCCATTGGATGTCATGGGAGTCCACTATTTTTGGCAACGCATATACATTGTCCTTCGGGTTCGTCGCTGAACAGCCCCAGAATTGGCTCAGGATTGTGAGTAAGCTTCGGTTCGAAGGATTAGCTGGGTCATTTGCGTTCGGAATTGTTTGCGGTTGAGGGGTCTAAGATCAGGCGTTCTGGGTACACTTYACGTCCAGTGCGCTATTCATTTAGAGCTGACATTGCACTGGAGGACGGCGAGAATTCCAGACCCTTTCTACGCCTTAGGTTCATAAGTGCATTCAGACTTGGAATAGATCCAAAGAGGCCTGGGTAGCGATGTTCGAGAGCTTGCGAGTCCGTAGACCAGATGGAGGCAGTAGCAAAAGTGTCCCAGTCGACACTATCTTACACGCAAAGCTCTTGTGAAATCCTTGCCTACAATACTTCTTAGATGATCATTCTCTAATAGATTAAGCGTTCTTTAAGWGCTTCTTWATGGGCTCCACAAYAAGTCCAGAGACACATCCCCTTTTGAATTCTCTCATAGCTTTATTCATTCCAGCGTCAACCACACTGAGTTGCTGCCAAGTTTCCAAGGTCTCGGCAGCCTCATACCTGAACGCCAATGTAGGCTGCCACGTTTCCAAGCTCTCTTGGATGAGATTGAGGTGTCTTAATTGCCGTGATTTAACATCTATATAATACTCGAAAGCCTTGTGGCTGTTGTCCGGTTCTAGGCCGAGCCAAATCAACACCTATGAGGCGTGACTATCTATATCGTGCATGATCTCWAATTACTTGYCTTTCTCTTCTTTATCATCTTGGATGATACAGACGGCGTCTGCCCACAAGATCCGATCCTTGTCTGGGTAGCGAAGCTGGAATAGAGCGCCTGCCAAACTACGTGTCATAAAGCCAATCCGCCGGCGTCAGACTTAATAGTGGTAGGGTTATCGGCAGATCATCATATATGTAAAAGCGCTTGAGAGTGGGGGCAAGAGTAGAGTGGACAATTGAAGAGCGAAAGCGTTATTGGCTGTCCGTGATGCCTGAAATACAAGCGGAAGAGTCAATAAGTTTCTCATGGGAAGCCGAAAGCCTTTTGTAGGTGAGCGTGCATGATCGAAGAGTCGAGCCTATGTCAAGCCCTAGGCTTCTCGAGAGTCCAGCTGCTGTCTACTTGGAGTTATATGAGTAAATTGTAGGGCAAAGTTAAAACCCGCACTGGCTTCTGGCAGCTACAGATAGAGCCTGGTAGATACGCGCCAGCGGCCAAGCACGGTACGCAGAGGCCTTCGAATTTACAGTTTAAACAAATTATGCCTTCGAAGAACGTGAGGGGGTCTCCTTTGTGGATTATCAGCCAATGCGGGCGTAAGTGTTTTTAATCAAGGCCATGGCGAACTTTTCTTGCAGCTGGTGCAAGTGATGATATACATCGCCGTAGCAAGAACAGCTCTCCTAGCGTTCTCAAAGCTCAGCTTCAGAGATGCTAGCATTACGGTCTGAGATATGGCGAGGTCACTCAGATCTTCTTGATTTCATGCGTGGCCGCAAAGCCTTCAGCATCACATTCCACACAGAACAAGGTGTGACACCGCAGCTTCAGGCAGACAATTAGAGGTCGGAGGAGAATTTCGGACCTTGTTATTGATCAGCATGATGTATGAATGGAGGTAGAGCACTAACATTAGTTGCATCAAGAGCATATCGGGCTCGGCGACGTTGATTGAAGTAGTGGACACTGCGTCAACACACATGTTTTGCAGCGAACATGTCTCGTGAGATCTGTTGTTATCTTGGCCATCACGAGCGTGAGATCGAAATGTGCGCGCTCAAATTTCAGCGTTAGATCCCAGGGTTCATTCGCTGCATCAACTTAGAGTGACAAAGTAATTGCGGCGATCTCACGATAGTGTACCTAGCTCCGGACAGCTCTGACAAACCAGCCGATAAATGAGATCATTAGGATTGGGATTGGGATCAAGCTGGTACAAAATACGCGAAACCTGATAGCTATGTAGGTCGACTTCCCAGTAGCAGGTCCAACCCATACGCTGGGAAGTGCTGAATGCTTGAGCACACGGCCGGCATTAATAAACGCACGAGTCGAGGGTGATGATAGAGTTCAATTTGGTTGCGGGAAGTTAACAAGGAATGGCAGCGTACCTGAAAAACACCGATAGCAGTGGCTAATCACGACGGGATCGAAGGCAACACACTCCATATGACGCAGTTTCATTGTTGGTCGAATTACATGACCCCAGCCGGGCCCATGAAAAGCATCTTACCCTGGTCCTTGTGGATCTTCCTGTGCCTCTGTATGAAGAGCTGCGCTCGGTTGCGGTTGTATATGCAACGGCCGCAGGCTGAGAAGCCGCATCTGTAACACCCCCATCATGCACGAGCGCAGGATTTGCAGATTGTGCAAACTCTATCTGACGTGTGGCGATGACTTTCCAGATCATAGGACTTGTATTGAAGGGAATCGATTGCCTCGTGTTCGAGAGACTCCCGTGGATTTCTTTAGCGTCTCCGCGTTATAGCTATGTTCTATAGAGCAGCAATCTCGGTGGAACTTAATTCCGATCGCATCCTACATAGCACCCAAAGTTTGTACCGAAGATCTTAAAGGTGTCTCAAGAGGTCAGCGGAATTGCTGGCATGTGAGTGGTGCTATGACCATGTAGAACAGTAAACAGAGATTAAATGTAGCGTGCCAAGGAGTCAGCCCTATAACATGCCCCCAAAGGTGGGCCTAAGGTACTTAGGTCAATTGATACAATTGGGGGCAGTCGCCTAGAGCACCCGCGAAAATCAAAGTCTGAGCCCAAGCTACCCTCTACGGACCTCGTGCAGGAATTCGGCCCTGGATGTTGGACCCTCATACCCCACAGCCCTAGTTCTATAGGGTTGACCAGGTCACCCAGTGAGTTACCTTGGAGGCAGTAAACGATTTGGCCCTTGCTACCTCTGTACACTTAGGTATCAGTCCTTCTACTTTCAGGACTGCAAATCTCTCTCTTCCTCGTGTTGAGTAGATGGGGAACTGCCAGGGAATCAACACTATTAGAACAGTGGAATCTTCAGGCATCAGCGGCATGTCCGCACAGAGCATTACCAGATTTTAGTGGTGGGTGAGTGAGTGCCAGTGGGTGTTGACGTACAGGGAAAAGTGGCTTAATATTGTGAGATCTCCGAAGTCCAGAGTTGGCAGATAGACTAGGCTCAACTTACAGGCTTGCATAGATTAGCTGAAACTCGGTACAACACTGCTATTGCCGTCGTCTGAGCGTATTCATAGCTGGGCCTTTAGCAGGTGTAGTAGAGGCGGTAAAGTATGTGGTGCTCAGAATTTGAGGGGGAAGCGTTATTGGGAAGATAGTGAGACGGATCACTATGGAATTCGTGGTTCGGACGATTGTAGTCGGGGCATTTCAAGATCCTTTTTGGTCAACTGCAGGTTCGGCACATCCCATAATTCTTAATGGAGCCAATTCGAAAGGCATGTGAATCAGCACCATCGGAGAAGTCTCAGCACCATCGGAGAATTCTCAGCACCACCGGAGAATTCTCAGCACCATCGGAGAATTCTCTTACATTGAGATAGGATTCCATCAAGGGTGATTGGTGATACGGTCATGCATGAAGATTGACAAGAAGAGGAAGATGCTGCATGATCCATGAATGTTGTTGTTCCCATTCTATGGCTCGCTTAGCTAGCTTACCCCTATTGTTCTATTTTGGTATTATTTTAGCACCTTCTGCCCCTATTCCATGGCCGATGCCCCGTATCGCCTTATGTATATATAGAGGACCTACCACAGACCTTATTCAGACAGGCAACGCAGTGTTCACCACTCCTAGCATTGCGACAGAGAACCAGCAGCAATACCATCAGAATCGACCCTTTCATCCACCAATCTTTATCGTTTTCTCGAACTCATCATCGTGATAGACGAAACTTTTGATAGGCAGCTTGTCTGACCTCCCGAGAAAGAGCACGGGTCTGCATCAGTGTGGCAATGAGTATCGGGATAGCTACAAGCTACCACCAGGATCTGGGCACCCGACTGTGGCTGCTACCCTTAGCCATCGGAAGTTATACCGGAAGGCAGTGGCATCACGGTCCGTCAAAGGACCTAGCACTTTGGCTATGGTGGAGCCTAAAGAGCAGTACTGTTACAATGGACGTTTGGCTAGTCCACGATGGAGATATAGCTGGACTACGATTAGGTGATCAGCACTATGCTTCCCTAATGAAAGACTGGCTGCTAACAGTCACACCAGCTCACACCGCCAGTTCATGGCAGTGCCCCATCTGGTCTGTGCTGGTGAGAAACAGTATCGTGAGTACCCATCAACCTAAAACCCTCACATTAGACTTAACCTGGAATACAAGGCCAAAGGGTCGCATACGGCATACCGAACAGCAACGCAGATACTACAAACAATCCTGTACGGAATAGCAACGCAGGTACTAGTAATAATCTTATATAGAATAGTGACATAGGTACTACCTGCGTTGCTATTTAGTATAGGATTATCAGTAGTGCCTGCGTTGCTATTCCGTACAGGATTGTTTGTAGTATTTGCGTTGCAGGATTGTTAGTGAGGTTGCAGACAGGTGAGCACTTGATTGGCAGCTCCACTATCAAGACTTCCCGAGCGGGACCTCTTCCATTAAATACTGACCGACTACTGTCTACAGAAAACAATGGGCCGCAAGCCTCGCAGCGATGGGGCTTTCACCCACACTCCCAAAGCTTCGCCCAGCATCAAAACCAGCGCAGACAATCAATGACCTCCAGAATGCCATCGAGAATAACTCACCTGGAGTCCGCCTAGTTGACAGGAATATGCGAGCAAACAAGGTTCGACTTGCTCATTACGTCGGTCTCAATAAGACAGGTGATCTTAAGGACTGGTTCGAGAACTCTCCGGTAGGGAAAGGAGTTATTCAGTCATTGTACCTTTCTCACAAGGACAAATTCGGAAATTTGAAGCAAACCTCCCCCACGGTTGGGAAGACTTTCCTCTACGCATAGAGCCCTGGTGCGCCTTCGATGTTCGATAAATCTATCCCGCTGCCGAAAGATCCTGATAATCTCAACCTCAACAAAGCCCAGATGCACGACCGGGCGACCTGGACCTACGTGGTGGCAATGCATAAAATCATGGTGCAGGCAGGACCCTATACATTTCTTCGCGGAGCCCATTGCGATCAATCAGGAAAGACAATGCAGGGCTTCAGATGCTGAAAGCACTTCGGGCCAGTCATTKTTTATAGACAACAGCGATGATGTGGTGGACTAGATCAGATTCAACCAAAGATCTGCTTCAGGGACGAGATTATCGAACGGCTGAACTCATACGATCAGAAAGCATCCTTTGCGATGTTGGAGAATGTGATGTAGACTAAGCACAGACTACTACAAGTTAGCCTCAACCTTCTCGACCTTCGAAGAAAGTGTAGCTGTACTTCGCGATAATGCCCAAAACATGCTAGGTATACATTTGGCCAACGGCCATCCGAGAGACAACCCTTCATGATTGTCAAATGCTGGTGACTGGGATGTTACAGCAAACGATCAACCGTATAACCAGTTGAAGATTAGATTAGAGTCGTCACTACGCATTGAGTAGACTTCAATCCAGAATACTAATCTCAATGATATTGTCCTGTGCTTGAGTATCGACAAAGAAACTAACGAGTCTCGTATATGTGCTCCTCTTGCCATCTAAGCYCGCATTTTAGAAGCTTCGCTGGGTCTTAGGCAAACATGGGGATCTATTTACAAGCTATGTTTCGCCTGAAACTTGCAGCGAGTGCAACGACAATAAACTTAAAGTTCATGGTATCAGCTGAGGTATCCTCACTTTGTTCATCACTCATTCCCTCAAGAACTCTTACCAACACTGACGTCTTACTCATGTTTCAGGTTCCAGATCTGTCGACAGGTCGCGGTTCATTCATCGCCAATGCGGATGACAGTTTATGCTTRGGACAATCTCTAGCTGGAAGTCAGTATTAGTGGAAACGTAAGTGATAAAGCATCTCTCGTCAAGTTCAATCATTAACGATACTCAAAACAATACTTAATCCATGATACAGCCTCAGATGTTGTTGACGCTGCGCAAATGGACCTCTTAAAGCATGGACTAGCAGCTTCACTTGCGATACTTCTGGTCAAACCGTCCCAAACCTTCTCTAGCTTTCAACGTGCATCTCTAAAAGCCACTTCAGGTATTAATTTACGATATCGGCCCTTCAACGATATGGACGTCGAACCTTAATACGGTGGCTTTCACCAGACTATCTTCCGCCATTATCAAGCCGTTGACTCAGTGAAGCCAAATGACGAAGTGAGCTTGCAGCTTCGCGGCCTAGCCACGTTGGCTGGACCCACTTAATTTCAAAGTGAAGATTGAATCTGCAAAGCTGGAGGACGACGCTGGCATAGAACTATCGTTGGTCGGGCCAACAAAGCCTCTTAGTGCACGTCTACCTTTGCACGAGCGACAGCATCTGAGTGCCTGGGACACAATGCGATTATTGACAGCGAATTCGAGCGGACGGTGGCTATGGAGATGATGCCAAGATCCTGTCAGATAACTTGCAGTACATCAAAGATGCTTGGGCCTGTCCGGGTTAAATAGACATTTGACTTCGTGTATCGTCGGGCCTAGGTTGCAAGAGTGTGCGCTGACTACACGACTTTACGACTCAAACGCCTTTAGTGCAGCCTGTTTGCGATCTTTCAAAAATCGAGGAATTGTCTGTCTCTTATGAGACACTTGACAAGTGTTTCCTACAACAAAGAGTTCTCCAGATGTATGGCATGAAGTTCAGAGCTTACCTTTTGTTCAAGAAGAGTTAAACTATGCATTTGAAAGCAGAATCGGAAGATGGAACAATGTTCAACCTTCCTAACCTCGCACGCCTGAATATATTCAATGACACAGAACAAGCATCTTCCAAAACTGCAGCGACAAACCCCATCTCCTACTCAGATGATCATACTTTCTTGAAGGAAGCTCCTATAGAGCTATGCTTCCTGAAGAAATATCCGACGCCCTTGTTTCCGAGATCTCGCACTTGACTGTGGTTGAGGTCATCTCAACGTTGACCAGGTATCTGACAAATCGTGGCACGTCAAAGATATCAGATTGCAACTTGCAAATAAGGATATGCTTAGTGTTAGGTGTCTGGCTTATGCCATCTGGATGCTGATGTCATAATATATCATCCCAAATAGTCTCAGCCTAAGCAGCGGCGTCACCTTCTTAGTGCAACAGAAAGGAATAAGTGTAATAGGCGGAGATGAGAGCCTTGGAGTCACTTAAGTCAAGTCAATATCCTCGGCCTACTACCTCGTCCAAAGGATGAGGTAACACTGAGGCCTCRCTGAAGCATACCTATATCTGTGTTAGCAGCCAGTCATCGCAGCGCATTGATAAGTATTGGCAGCATATGAATTCCCAATCTTGCCAGACGCTAAATAATGGCACTACCTGTAATCCCCCGGCCTAGAATGGCCGCAATCTAGTTTATGCAGTCTTCACGTTTCCATCGTTACATCTTGTTGATATTGATTAGTGCAATTTCTAGCCCATGGGCCCAAGGGTCTGCCCGTTATATTCTGACTGTTCTCATCTAGATCGACCGTTGTACGTCTAGGCGAAAGTACTTATCTGCCCTAAAGAAGTATTGACCATGAGAATAGGTAATCACRATTGCTTAAAAAACTTACTAATCCAGCAATTAACCAAGGAGACTTGGCTATTGGACACGATGTGATGATATTCGTTTGCTACAAAGAGTCCATATCCATTCATTCCGGCAATGCCTTCATCCCTCCGCGAAAGTGGCAAGAAAATGGATGCACCTTGGATCATTGTAAGTTTATCAGACATTCGATGAAGCCTTGGTTGTATCGGGTAMYTCATATAGGAGGTCGAGGGGTATGGCCAGCAACAAATCTCTCATCAGAAATGTCCTGTCATCCCCAATGTCATTTCAGAGAACAAATCAGCGACTGGATGAACCTAGGTAAAGACCAGTCATAGCAAGAATCCAATAAAGCCTTAGTCTCTTATCACAAGGGYTCAGTCCTTTGTGTGATTAAATTGCGTTGGCCGCGTCTCCTACTGTGCACTCGACGTTGCATTAAGCCAATGTCTTCAGGGGGCGATAACGCATTCCCAGAACTTAAGATTCCCTAGTAACGCCACCGCTGTGCAATTGAAGTCTTGTACTAGTGCAGCATCAATGTCAAGTATGGAAGGCGATAGATCGATTCTGACCAGGCCGAATGTCTCAGATTTCGAGGCCGATAATCTACTTGGAGATAGGCAAATCTGCTCTGAAGCTATCTTATAGACGGCAAGGTTGGAGACACAGTGGGATGTAATCGAGCCCGACGACAGCAAACCCTGAGTCGTTGGGTGAGGTTTCACCATGACAAAGGCAGTGTTATTGTCAAAATCAAATCATCAAGGGACAACTCGGGTCTCAGCGAAGGATCCCTCAAAGTAGGAGTAGGTGGACGATGTCGGATGATATGAAAATTGAGTTGGACGCGTCTTCTGCTATGCATTCGAGGTTCAGTACCAGCGTCAACTTCTGCGACATCTTCGAATACTAGTCAAGAGCTTTGCGTCTAAGGCAATCCTTGTGCAGTATCAGTTTTTAACATGTAAGCCCAGTGACCATCTACACACAGGCCAAAGTTCTCAGTCCCCGAGGCCAATAAATCTGTTTGGAGGCTGGCGAGCCCCGAGTTGTTGGACACCGAAACTGCRCCTAGACTAAGTCAACTAGGACTGAGAAGCGGTTTTGGCTGAGCTGAACAAGATCCTATCGCTTTTGTGACGCCTACAGCACTGGAACGACTTTGCGGTACTGGCTGGAACTGTTCATGCATTGAGCTCCTAGCCGATGCTACCTGCTCCCATTCTATCGGAAACGCTGTGGCTTCCGTTCTGTAGAGAGTAGCTGCTAGCATGGAGCTGTAAAAGATGCGATCTCATAAAGGAACCCTAGTGATGGGAACAACTCGTAAGGGAGCGTTCGCTGGGGGTCCCCTATGATACGGATGACTTTTTATTTRCAGATTTCCTTGCGAAGCGGACGACCTCTACCGTCAAGTGTCCTGAAATTTTGCAGCTATGTTTGTTGCCTTGCTCGACCTACTGCATAGCCGGCATGCTTGAAATGGGCCTTTGGAGAGACTATGGTTGACTACATGCGTCAACAACAGACTGCGACAATTCTGTAAACCACATAATTCTTGCTAACACGCGGTATTCTTTAACCAGGCGCCGATCAATGGAAGCGTCTCCTGAATGGGATTGAAGTCGGGCGAATGTTGTGGAAGGAACACAAGAACCACACCGGCTCTATCATTAATCTCTCGAAACTCATATACYAAGTGAGTGGAGTAGTTGACTATGCATCTTTTAGGACTGAAACCTTCAAACAGGAGTTATTGAACACAATTCTTGCGATGTTCGGAAAGAGTTGAGTTCGAATAAAGATGCACAAGAAGGCATTGCAGCAAGAACACCCCTCCTAAAACGTGGATTTATGACAGCGAATGGTCCGAGGGTTGCGACTCGTAAATGATCGGATGTGTGGTGTACGGGACTTCTACATGTACGGGACTTCTGCGGGTACGGTACTCCTGCCTGTTGCTTTGTACGGGACTTGTGCGTGTACGAAACTTCTGCCTTTTGCTTGTATGGGACGTTCTGTACGGGATTAGTGCGTCTTCGCCGGCCAGGTCTTCGTCGGAGGTTACTTGGCTATCTTTTGCGGAAGTCGCGGCTGGTGGTCTCTTCCGGCGGCCAGCAATTTTCTTGGATTTCAGTGTCAGTGGATCCTGGTGACTCGTCAAGTATCTGCCCTAGTTACTGAATGTGTTAATATGTCGTCATTAGATGTCGCAGAAACGCTGGCCCAGTCACGAGACTCATCTGCGCTGTTAAATTGTTCGTCGCTCCGTAAGTGACTTTCGTGGTGACTCCTCTGACGGTTCTTGAGGCGATGTAAATGATCCTAAAGCTCTCTCACATTGACAGAAAGCTCCGGTAGTACAAGTGAGCAGTCAAGATATGCACCTGGAGAATACGCTGTCACAGTCATAGATTCATTATTCGATGTTCAGCCGATCTGATCCGTTTGTCCTTCATCTGGCGAGCAACCTCGATTCCGGCGTCTTCATCCACGTGAGCAGACACTGAGATAGCTTGGCCTATAGGATAATCGCGAACTAGGTTTTCTGCGCACTGTAATTCTCATAGCATTAGAGCATTCGTCTTGGAGTCCCCATAACTCAAAAGTGTTGTAAATCCCTTTCATGTTATCATTTTCCAGGTGTCCMTCTTTAGAACATAGGCTTTGACACAAGTCTTCGTTCAGCGGAATATGACCATCAAGTAGGATCTCTTAAGCCCGCTCAGGTCGGAAGTCTGAACGGTTAAAAGAATGCTTTCTCCCTTCTGCATGCCGTGTGGCTTTMCACGCTACTGTATCTAGCAGAGGTGAAATCGATTAAGTGAGACTCACAACCCTTATCTTCGGCTCGCCTTCGTCATGTTTGGCGCCTTCGTTCCTACCATGATAACAGCGATCAGTCCTTGTGGTGTGCCTCAACTGAAAGCACGTTGCTTTGCTGTAGCCAAAACAGTAGCTACTAATCCTTTGGAACTGTCTAGGACATCAGACAAAGCTCATTACCAGCAGAAGTGATAGTTGTAAATACCGTGTAGACAACTTCTGATCCTGGTTTGAGGTTATCAGAGACAACTCACGGTCATTCCATTGAGGGTGCCATCATTGTGGTGAGCGATTGATCCCGGATTGTACGCGAAATATTAGATTCGGTGCTTGAGTCTGCTGACAACTTCTCAGGAAATCTCGAGACGGCCGATGCTCATCTGATCTTCCCAGTCATCAAGCAGCTTGTTTATGAAGCACATGTGTGTCTCAATGCAAGCCCTACCAAATCTGCGGGGCCGAGTCGCAAAAAAGACAACCATCCAATGATGCGCTTAGGGACAGGAAATTGTTTATAGCTCCGCGTTGGRAAAGAATGCTAGACGGCCAACACTTCTCACAAGAGCTGCCCAGATTTGGTATAACAAGCTGTGCCTGCTCAAAGACGTCAACACTTGCGGATAGCAACCACGATATATGAGTCTTCGACTCAGAAGTCTGATCTCTAATGGGCACTGGGTGCAATTGCTAGCACTTTAGAGGCCTGGACTTTGCTCGTTTCGTCAGTTAAAGGATTATTCCCGGTACTTAGGCGCCTAAGAGATAGGTCTTCTAGATCAACACAAAAACATGACTGAAGCTTCTGGACAAGTCCTTTCACAACGAGGAAAACAAGAAGACACCCAATTTTTATCAATCCGGCGACAAATCTTTCACGACGCGCCGAAAAGGGTATTGATAATGCTACTATGATCCTAACATCAAAGAAGGGCAGAAGTCTGACCAAGAGTGGCCACGTAGTCTGGAAGGAATATGGAAATCAGACTGGCCACACCGGAGACATTTGCCATGACCTCTGGATCCGTTGATTCGACGAGGACAATCAACTTTTCCACAGGTTTCATGTGGGCTCGCATGCCTTTCAGAGCTCCACAACATCATCGAGTTTAGTCTATGAAATCAACAATTGCAGGAGTGAGGGAATTGCCATTCCGATGAAGGAGTATGGCAGCGAGGACCAACAGATAGCGCTGAATAGGACACATCTCGCGAAGGAGGTGTGATGTTCAATTACGATAGGTCTCGCCCCTCTGGTCCCTTCTTTTCGAAATTCTCGACTTCCGCAGCTTTAATGTATGTGGCAATGCCCTTGGGTTCCCAATCTCTGCTATGCGCGTGCCGACTCAGCGTTCTGGGTACGAATGGGGGCTGTGCCCGCCAAGTCGTAGCTACCTGTAGGCGATCTTGCGTCGAATAGACCTTTCTCTTTCTACCTGGTACCGCAACTTACTAAGTTGAGGATGGTTCGACCGGAGCCAGTTGGTAGTTTGGCTGGCACAGATTTGCCGCGAGAACTTAGGCTGATGTAAGGTAGGTATAGGGTATAGGTATCTCTGCCTTGTGATATCCATTTTGTTTGCATCCAACGCTGTCCATATTTCTCCGCCATACGCGTCAAGTTCTTGTAGGGTAATATACAAATTATACCCAGAGAATGTAGGTTTGATAGGGGATTCGAGGAGAGGCAGAGCCTAAGTGGTGTTTGGCTGCGTGTTTTGGTTGCGTGACTATTGGACAATTGATAGCCGTTATCAATGGAGGATCTCCATATTGCTCTGGAGACATTGCCATCGTATTCGCAGCTGCCATGCCAGAAGGCGGGAAGTCTATCAGGTACATCTTGGGTCTTTGGATCTTAGTGGACAAGTCTCGCATCGTCGATTGCGTCTATGAAATCTCCTTGCCATGAAGATTGCAGAATATTTGGCAGGTTGGGCGGTCAGTATATCTATCTAGAGAGAAGCCGCTGATTGTAGCCATGGACTCCAGGATTGGGGTCCACACATAACTCCTGGTAGGGCGAGGTTCACGTGGAGCTCCGCATAGAGGGTAATGCTGGAATATTGAAGTATGTATATCTCGCTGATGCTGACGGTTCGAGCGAATAGCTGCACGATGTATTGCTTGAGCTCCCACAGTCGCTCCTGCCGCCGCACTCTTCGCTTTCTCCGCCATCATCTTCAACTCCGATGTTGCCTTCTTCTCTTTGCCATTAGCGATAGCTTCTTTGCGAGCGGTATTATACGCTTCAGGTCGCCGGGAGCGTCGCTCTCTAAGCACGTGGAGGGGAGCTCCGATGATACCACGCCGCTTTACGGTGCAACTGGTGCGTTTCTTGGCCTTGTCTGGGATACATCCTCTCACCACTAAAGGTGTCTTTGTAAGCACGCATGATGGCGGTGCGTAACGGGTAGGATGTATGATGAATAAGGAAGCGGAAGCGAATGGCAAGATTCTTGAAATTGGATGAGCAACTCAATCAGTCAACACTCATGAGACAGCTCATTGAGGGCACCGTTGCTGGCAACAATTGGTGCATGGTGCGGATCGAGGAGATCAATAGCCCTTGAAGCTCCCACCGCGACGTCTGGATGAGGCAAACAGGCGCAGATCGATATCCGATGGGTTTGAGGCAATTATTGTGTAGAAACCATTGTATAGACTTCTTTCACAAGGTCCGCTCTTCTCGTCGTCGACCTCTCAACCCATTGTTCCACTCAGGTATTGGGAGTTGTGCGTGGTATTCGAAGTTTGTGACGCTATTGTAGACGTGGTACCTTTAGAGAAGCCATGTAAGCTCTGGTTGAAAGCTCTTGTCATGGCCCTGACATTGCAAATTGAACCCAGACAGCGGCGCAACTCGACGTGAGGTGACAATACGGACCGCAATGTAGCAGCCCCACATAAAGATGAATTGATGTAGTTCGTTAAACCTCTCTTGGGCTTGTTGGCCGTAAGTGTAGCTCCCAATCCCGCCCACACCAAGCACTGGAGCCTGAAAAGCAAGCGGGTCAAGGAAGGTAGGTGAGGGAGGGCGTTCGTAGGCTTGCACATTTGAGGAGAATCACCATCTGTCTTCAGTCAGCAGAGTGCGCAGCGCCATGGTAATTCTGTTATATCATGGACTGTGAGCGTACATACAAAATTGCCGGTAGGTGAAAAATCCAATGCTTCAAAGAGTAGGTTTACACGAGTCGCTAAAGTTTCCAGTTCGAGACTTGAGTATCTTATAATGCTCCTACTCTAGGTATCGAAAGTGCATTTCTCCAAGCGTGCAAGAGCACCCCATCGCAGATGCCGCAGTCCCTCAGACCCTGCGCGGCGCCGCCAAGAAGTGCTGCTGCGCCTCTTTGCGGGGCATTTTGGCTATGGGAGGCAGGAAATTCAGTAGGGTAGTTTTGCTACTAGTCAAATGCCAGCGGTAGCGGCAGCGATGGTGGCTACAAGGCCATGTTTTGACTGTTTGGTACTCGATCTACTAGGTGATTGCCCAAGAAACCGGAACAAGCGATAGCCGGCCCGAGGTAATACCGAGTGATAATACTAAGCCTTGGCGGGCCTCCCTCCGCAGATTCCACCTTCCCAGCATCACGTCAAGGGTCGAGGGTCCCTTCCTGAACCGGACACTTCAATAATGCCTAAACTCAATTTGGTGCCGTATTCGACGTCCAGTCATAGGCAGAGAGCATGGACACAACAAAGCCGGCGGTGCGAGCAAGTGGGTTGCGGAACGAACAGGAATATACTAACAAGTAGGATCGCCGTCTCAACATCGAGATTGGTAGGTTATGGCTGGGAAATTGAGTTATAAGATCAACATGTTGGGGGGTTAGAACCCCCGAGTAATCGACCACAGCACCCTAGGATATACACCAGTAGGGGCCATCCTCCGGACCTACAGCCCTCCAGATGAGTAGACTTCAGAATTGAGATCACGTGGAGTAACACTTAGCAGCAAACGACAGCCAATCAATGCAGGTTCTTGGCGCTTGAGTCAGGATATAACAGATGTTGATACTAATACTGATCGAGCATGGCGCGCTTGAGAGGTAACAGCTCAGTAACAGGAGCCACCCATAATACATCACGGGAAGAGGCTGTTGCAGATGAGTTAGACCCTCAGTCAGTGGATTGGACCACTCTCTTGAGCGAAGAAGACAAATACCTCTACGTTGGCCAGGCGGAGGTTACACAAGAGATTGACTCTCGACTCAGTAATGCAACATCTCTAGAATCCAAGGTTAATGTACTCATCGAGCTGATTCACCAGAAGACTAAGGATGTGGCTCGCGCCGATCTTTTCGTCCTCTGCACGCTGGTGTGTGCCACACAGCTTGGCGTTCGAGAACAAGTGCTTGCGACAGTAGGAGAAGAGACTGTTAAAGCTAGTGTTGTTCGGGCGCAGGCAAAACGTATGAAGCTGACGAACAATGCGGCTATGTTCTTGGAGCAGCGCTGGGGAGACTGGCACGACATCTGCCCTTTTACCAAAGAGTTTTCGGAGAGCATTGTTCAAGAGCTTGCGCGACTGTGTAAGCTGGGTATTACAAAGAAGGATGCGAAGGACAGGCTACGTCTGCATGTTTACAATCGGAGGATTGGCAAGACTCCGGGAGTTGCGAAAACTCCTAAACTGCGGAAGATGGATGTCACAGCGGCCATTGCGGAAGTCAAATTCGAACATGTGAGGAATTTGCAAAATCCACAGCCATCGAAGAAGCGGGAGCTGTCGAGGAAGGATACTGCATATCATCCTTCGAGTAAGAAGGCCAAGACAGAGATGGAGCATCTACCGGGTGGCTTTGCTAATGACACCATAAATAAGCCGGAGATGGAGCATCCACTGGGAGGTTCGGCGAGCAATGCAGCTAATAACACCATAAACGAGGTAGAGCCTGAGGTCGAAGTTGGGCGCGGTGCGGTTCGAAATCTTAGTGAGGAATTCGATTCACCCCAACCACACTCCATCTTTGACTCCGCCTCTGACTCCACCCTCAACCGAGATGGCAGATCCACGTCACTCGAATGTTATGATACTGCTCCTACCTCTGAGGGCGCCGCATCTAACCCCGAACAAGCGGTCATCTCCTTGGTTGATTCCTTCGGGGAAGCTCTAAGCCCCGAGTCGAGTACCACATCTAATATTAGTGAAGAGTTGTTACAGGATGTTAAAGATGTGAGGAAGAGACTTGGTACGGAGGTCCTGGTTACTGCATTGTTAGAATATTTCAGTTCATGCACTGATGTCTGGCTTGTCGATTCGAATGATCTCGCAAAGTGGGACGAGGCTAGTCACTGGAATGARGATGCTCAGAAGCCTCCAGCAGTTCAACCTCGATCAAAGCCTGCAACTTCACGCCAATTTCGGATTCAATCGGCGCGTACCTTCATCCTTCCCTTCCATCATCCGGACTGCCTACATTGGAGCCTGTTCGTAGCGTTCCGTGATGAGAAACCTGGGTGTTGGATTCTCGACCACTACGATTCTTTACCTCATATCGGCCCAGATCCCTGTGAAAGATCGCGAAAAGCCGAGAGAATTGTAGGGGCATACCTCGACTGGCTATTGCCGGAATCTGTAGAGTCTACTCGTTACGTGCGTAAGGTACGTGCCAGTAGGAAGATTATAAGATAAGAGGAATTGGCTGACCGATCATCAGCAATGCGCCACGCAGATGGATGATATCAATTGCGGTATCTATCTACTCTCAAATGCAGATGCCATTTCCCGCGAATGTGCGGTTCCTACCATCATCGACCCTGCATCATTTCGTCAAAAGCTGTACCGCCTGCTGCGATTGAAGGTTGATGGATCTGGTGTCAAGCATGTGCAGTCATCTGGTCGTGACTGTCAGATGGAGCCAAGCAAAGCGGAACATCCCATCAATACTTCTTCCTTCGCTGCCGAGCTCACGAACCAGGCTATCTTAAAAGCATGCTCTGGGCTTGATAGTTCGGTCAGTCCTCAGATATCAGAAGCTTCTTCGAAGCAACCACAAGTCACGCCATCCCACGACAGAGATCATAACGAAATGAGTCAGTTACCAGAGGATCAGCCTACCGTAACCCCCGCCTGGAACAGTTTCATAGTACAGAAACCGGCTGCGCCATTGTCAACCAGGCCATCACTCACGAGACTCGCCGACTTACATCAGACGCTGTTATCAGATACCAAGGGGCAGGTTCAAAGTTTGCGCGAAACACTTAGTCTTTCCAAGAAAGTCTTGCAAGAGACTATATCCAAATCCGCACAGTGCGAAGAGGAGTGCTCCTCCTGGCGCAAGAAAGTCGATCAAGCCACCAAGGACCTCGGAGCCATGCGCAGGAATGTCGCAACTGTCACTCAAATGCAATGGGAACCCGTGTCTCAGCGCGCCAAGAATGAATATAAGGAAAGGTGGTTGGCAGAGGCGCAACAGGAAGAGGAAAACGCGGAGGAAGAAAAGGGCAAATGCGAGAGGCATCTCCATGCGGTCATTGCTGAGCGAGAGACTATGCTTTTGAGATTGAGGACAGCTCAGCAAAAAGCAGACGAGGAGGAGGAAATGGAGCAAAAGCTGAGGACGTACCTGAGTATGGTTCTGGTTGCTTCTAAGATGCTACCATAATGTTGGTCTGGGCTACTGGTGAAATCTCAGAGGGCAATTATCCATCCGCGCCACCGATCAGCGGGTAAGAAGACCATCAGAGTCAACGGATACAATTTGAAGGAGTCAGGGTGTATGGCAGACTTGGCCATCGTGTCCAAAGCCTACCTTAGGTAGATTGAGGCATTTTGCGAGGGTTGCAAGCAAGTTGAGTTCTCAAAGGAGACATTCAATGACGCTCTGGCATGGCATGTCACGGGTCACGAAATTATCGCGAGCAACGGCTGTGCCCTGGAAGGCGCAGCATAGATCGCGGAGGGATTGCGGAAAGTGTGTGTTGATGGTAAAGCGAGATCTCTTGTTCAATTTAAGGATCTACGCAAGGCTGTAATTGAATGGATTTTGCGTCCTAAAGGTCATCGAGACAACACGTGTCATGACTTAGGTAGGCGCGGGCTCAGCACACCCCCTACTGTTGTCTTGCAAGCGTTCTGGAAAACCAAATTGCCTATCTTTGCCACTTGCTCAGGCCTGTTGGGTATTGCCAGACAGCCGAACAGCCTGTTCAACCCCCGTCCCTTCCCCAACGTCGCATGCTTTACTTAGGCATGTGAATCATCCAATGCATTCTCTTCATCATCCGATTAATCATGTTGGCTTCCTAATGCGTCAGCAGCACAAACCCTTACCTGCCACACGCTCTAGAGGTAGCGAATATACGCCGCTGTCGATATCGGTATCGAACCGATCGTGGTCTGGATTCGACCGTCGAAGAGGCTCAAGAAGTCTCAGAGGTCATCCTTCTCCACTCGATACTGGTCTGGGAGTTCATCCTTAGCTTGAACGTAATGCCATAACGCAGTTCCGATTCCAAAATGTTAGAGGGCACCACGAATCGACCGTGTCCCAATCGCAGACATGTTATGCAGTCGCTTCACATATGACCAGGCTTGGCTTTCGTTGGAATATATGACACAGTAAGTATTCAGTTTTAGTCGCGATGATAGGAGTCAATGGGTCAAGGCTCTGAATTGACCGCAGAGGTTCTCTATCTTAATCATAGCGATCAAGGTCGGTTTGGAATCAAGGCTAGTAAGTCAGCCAATACATACACATAGCGTTGATTATCCAAGGTCCAAAAGATCAAGGCTTCTCGAGAGAGAATTTGAATTCCACAACCCCGTGAAGTGTGAGCTATGGATGTCTTCCATTTCATGGGTACCTGTCAGATCTTCTAGGGCTGTTGGACTCATTAATACACAACATCCAGCCCTCCGCTAATGCTTCCTGATAGTTGCTTCAATCATCTGTAGCAGCTGCTGCTCATTATTAGGATTGATAAGATGGTTTCCAAGCCTCAAATGATAATCCGCAGGCTAGATCAATCGAAACTAAGGCGGACGCTGCTCCTGACGCCAGGAAGCAAGTTCCAACGGCACAAAATGGCCGGATTCAGGCAGACAAGCAGTAAACTGCAATCACGCTGTCTCCAGTTCACATATCCATCTACCAAGTATCTGACGAGAGTGGCGTGATAGAAGGAGGTACCTTGAAGATAAGAAGTCTAATCTGCAGGTTCAATCTAACGAGCAGGTCATGGCGAAGGAAAAGGCCAAAGCCAACAAGAAAGGACCGAAAACCAGACTATGCAAAAATCGGAGCGTCAAATGCGACCATGTACGACCGATCTGCGGAGTCTACAGTGAATGGAAATCAGGGAGGGAGCGTGTTTACGATAGCGCAGACAACAGGCTTTCAGTAAGTCTTTTAAGTGCAGATTCAAGCTGGTATAAATATATACTGACAGGCCTCAGGAAGATGAGAGTCCACATCCTATAGACATTGAGCCTCAGGAACTTCATTGTGAATGGAGCCCGGTTGGCTCACCATGGACGGAGTTGGCCGATGAAGCGGCGCCTGATCATGGCTCACTGCTCCACGCCACGCAACCCAGCTACAGCATCGCCGCTGGGCTTGAAGGCGTGACCAGGACGATCGCAGCGCAACAATGGGGACCACCAAGCAAGAAGAGGAGCAGACACAAGGAATCGCATGAGAATTAGGAAGTTATTGTCACGGGAGCGACACCGTGCAAAACAATCAGCATCAAGGTACAACTCGGTTATGAGAAGGATTTTACGGAGCCTCAGTTCAATCTGGAAAYACTCTTCTTCGCAATCTAGAATTAGCACACGCCACGCCCAGACAACAGTCCATCTGGTACTCACTGTCGCACTAGCTCTGAGAACGTCCTGTGATTAGACAAATTCTGATCCACCTTTAGAGTCCTCCGTCTCCTTCAATCGTCACAAAGAATGTTCGCTCTCTATAAAGTTTGCCCACCAACCCTTTGTGGCGTACATCATATCATACCAGGCGCATTGAGTCTCCTTCAGCTTACGCTGTGGGGTCRGATATTGTTTGGAGATGGTTGTTTTGATGGAGGATATCGAAAGTTTTGGAGCTTTGGGGGGCTTTGGAAGCTGTTGGCTTTTTGAGATATTCCACATCATTTGCGGAAGAGTCCGAGACTTCATTACTGTGATTGGCCTCCAATTTGAGGTGTCTCACTTTGCTGCCCTTTTCATATCTGCGGAATATCTTGTGGATGATCGATCTCAATGTTTTTGACTAAGCGTATGCGTAACTCCGTGGGCGGTCGTCACACTGATGTCTTGGCGAGATGGTATGCATAGACCTTGCTTATGTAGGAGGACAATGGCTCTCGCACACCAAAGACTCGTGTGCTCAGAAAGTTCAACGCATACCTTACTGGTCTTAGGATTCAGCAATGTGCAAAATTGCCTTTCCAGTGGCACTTTAAGGTCATTTCTCCTGTATTTGCTTATTGCATTTGCTGCCTTTTAGCGGAGGATTGTCGTCACGTTCAATTCTTCTTCGCTGGCAACATCCATAACGGTAGCAACAACAGTATAATACCGTGATTATTCTTCCTAGCTTTAGAGGCGCATTGATGTAAACTCAGGACGAGGTGCTGGTATTGCTAGTACTATTATTCATCTCGCCATATTTCCCAGAGTGATGTGCGACCAGTTTTGTGACGTTGTTGGGTCTTATCAGCATCGGAGGCTGCGTCATCAGAAGACTGGGACTGAGTACTTATTGTTTCATCGTCGTCGTCATTGTCATCGTCACTCTCGATGTATTCAGAGGAAGAATGGGTGAGGACTCTGGATAAACTACTAACCGTTTTATCACCGCTGTCGAGTTAGCCAGTTCTAGAGGCATTGACTGGGGGATATCTTTGGCGGTGTACGAGTAGCCCGGTGAAAAACACTAAGCTGAGGAGAGGGGGATTTATGTTTTAGTAGAACTGACATACTATCCGACAAACAGGACTTTGAAGTTGAAGTTGTGGGAGAGAACGAGAGCTTTCGAAAGGACGGCGGACTCAAAAATGATTGAACACTTAGTGTCGAGTATAATCGACGCCAGCTTAGACACATGCCATTCTTTGTGGTGGTCTAGCTTTAACATTAACTATCCATCCATTCATGTATCATTGCTAGAGTGATCATGCGGCCTCTTTCTCTATTGTACAGGAAAATTCATAGGCTAAGATCATATCCCAACTAAACTCTCTCTCTCCAGTATTTTAGGATCTCAATAGTCGATGGCATGTCTATATTCTCGCTTAAGATTTCTCTGACCGCTCCAGACTGATTGCAATCAAATATGGGGTTCGACTAATATGCGCTTACCCCTGATATTGCACGACTTCGTTAGTATGTAGTTATCCCCATGCGAAGGCAACAATCCAAGACCAGTGTTGTTGTCGACGGCGTCGTCCTACCTGCGGCATAGTGGTCGCAGAATTCACGTCGCTCGCTAGCAGACCTTTCGCCCAGCGTGGATAGGAATTTGAAGACTGGAAAGCGGTCAACGCGGCAAGCTGGAGCTGGATCAGATTGTTGGTATGAAGTGAATAAAGAGGTCCTCGCGTGAAGCAGACAAGGTGTCAGTGCCTCGCATTACACAGTTAGTTCAGCATACGTATTTCATGAAGGCCACAACAGCATTGATTTCAGCCGCAGGTAATACGAGAGTCTCTGTTGGCTGTATCCCTTAAGATTAGTCGTTATGGCATCTATCCTTGATCGTAAATATGTACAATGGGCATAAAGTCTACTCCATCACCTTGTCCGCCCAGCCTTCTATGATGTGCTCTTTGAACCATGCTATATACTCTGTGCGGCCCCACTCCATCAAAATGTGCAGTCGGTAAAGAATTTGCCATATCCCAGGCAAGTCTACCGTGGTGCCAAAAGCTATTGGCCCTGCAACAATCTAGGCCGACATTAGTACTGGGATAGTAGCACATCAACACGAGCAAACGTACCAGTCCCCCATCCATTTCAAAGAATAAATAGCATTCCCAGGAATGTCCGTTAATCGCGATTCCCGGCATCGGCATAGACGTATCCCAACCGTGATGCTGCCGTTTCAACAGCCACGCCATCTCCCAGATGGTGAGCTGCACAAGCGGATCGCGACTGCCAGCGACCTTTTTCTTGACTTCAAAGTCGACGAATATGAGATTACTATTGATGTAGGATATCGATTGGTTGAGAGAGAATTCATTGTCGTAGAGGTTACGCCAGGCGCGAAGGATCCTAGTCTTGTGGTCGAAGGACACTTTGAAACTCAGACAGCGGTCCACCATTCGACTCAGGCTTTCGGCTGTTGTGGTACGGGAGTTGTTACTTATGATCTCAAGATCGATGTAGCCGGCTCCTTCAGGTCGGGTGGGTCGCATCACGTCGGGTTGAATAGAGCAAGTCTCACTGGATAGTACGGGTTAGTTGAGAGGACGGTAGCAAAGAAGAGGTCAGGGGTAGGACTCACACGTTCAATTCTATAACACCATTCTCCTTTCCCCACAGCTCGACCTCACAAAGAAGTTGAGTCAGACAAGCCCCCCACTGTCTTTCATGTGCACCAGTCCTGTGGGCCTCTGCCGCCTTATTGAAAACCATACCGACTGTGGTCCTTAGGCGATCAAGATACTGTAGTGGATAGGGCGTCCCCAAATCCGGGAGATATTGAGAATCGTGGATTTCGACCTTGGACTTACGAGGGGTGTTGGCTTCTTGCTGAATTGAGGCCTGAAAAGCATCAGTCTCAATTGAACCGGGGACTAGATACTATATTACCTTCAGCTCTGATGGAATACAACCAGGGGGGATTTTCATTAGCTTGTTGAACAGGCTGAGCACAGCTGGGTGTATCGGCTTCCCCATAGCGTTGAGTTCCGGGATGGTAACTTGCCTCGCGGGAGGTGTACACGTCTCGAGATATGCCATGTCTATTGCAGCTTCCGATTTAGCCCTGTCCAGAACGAACACGCCCTTCTTTTCTTTCTTGCTAGGCGATACACCACTGCGTGATGGAGAACCTGGCTTAGCCGAGGAATCAGACGGAGGTGGCAGATTTGGGACTGAAGAAGGAGGTCTTCTGCGATTTGGGAGAGTCGCGGGGCTGTAGACTTCATCTTCACCGTTCTCCTCGTTCTCAACAACTTGTTTGGGTTGAGTTTTTGAGCCTGGTGGTCGGCCTCGCTGCTTCGGCGGCCCACTACCAGTCTTTGCTTTCTTTCCAGCCCCAGTCTTATTTATGTCCTGCATTGCTACAGTCGCTTTGCGTTTGCGCGAGTGCGGATTGATGGATATCTCAGTAAGACCTTGACGCGCTGGTAAAGAGCGGAGTCTCATGCCATGGCCCGAGTTTCGAGTCCGCCTCTGATCGTGCTGTTCTGTATGTGTGACCACCTCTTGTGTCCACTGATCAATCCTTGCAAAGAGACTTGCTGATAGGGTGGAGGACGGCGGCATGCGGGGGTATAGTTGGGTGAATGTGAAGTGAAGATTGAGGTGAGATGGAGGGTAGTGTTCCGCGTCGGAGACCGTCGCAAAAGCAATCAGAGGATAGCGTGAGCGAGAATTGTAGTGACGAGGCATACACCTATAAAGTCCGATAAGAAATGAGTATGGTAGCTAAGAGATAAAAGCAATAATAGGTCAGTGTTATATTAGTTGACATATCTTGCCTTATGGTGTTGAGAGGAACGAGACGCGCTATGTAAGTGCGGTTGTGGMGTACGCTAACCCTAGCCTAATTAGGAGTTGCAAAATTTTTGCGAAACCTTGGCATTTTGCCTTGTTCCCGCTCCCGCGCATTCCTTATAGAAATCTACACTACCTACTAACAACGCGTTTTCAATCCATTTTTGAAGCTATTAAGACCTAGTATATAAATACGCTAGTATTGTAATGCCTTTATATAAGAAAAAGAACCCTATAAAAACTTAAATATTCTCTAAATAACTATTCTTAGGAATGTTAGTAAATCTAAAATAGCTTTTTTTTAGCCCTAAGAGCTCTAAGCTAGCCTTAAGAGCCCTAGGCTAAATAGCTAGATTACTAGCCCTAAGGAGTCTAGGGCTAGTACTATAAGTTCTTACATCTACAAAAGTTTTTTAGATGAGTTTTTTTATATTACTATAGAATAGTAGGTAGCCCTAGAGCTATTAAAGTAGCTATAGAATAAACTTAATAAGTTTTAGTAAAACTAGAATAGCTTTATAAACTTATTTAAACTTATCTAAACTTATCTACGCTAAAAAAGCTTAAAAAATTTATACGCTAAAATAGTCTAATATTATTATATATAGAAATATTTTTAAGGTTT
>KE598573.1:395945-417105 GCA_000444155.1 Cladonia macilenta KoLRI003786
ATTTATATTAATTATTTTTTAAGCTTCTTTTTTTCTTTATAATAAAGATTTAATTAAGTAATCTTAATATTTTTTTATATTTATTATTAGTATTATTATAATACCTAGATTAAGTAGTCTTATTTAAGATAAATTAAATTATATTCCTTTAATTTAATATACTTATATTAAGGATATTTAAAGTATTATAAAATAATATTATAAGGTATTTTAAAAATAAGTAATTAAAGAGTAAAGAGGAATAAAATAAGTTAGGTATAACTCTATATTACTTAACTATATAAGATTAAGTCTTTAAAAACTAGTAATAATTATTAGTATAATTATTAAGTTAATTATAAAAAGATCTAAACTATAGGTAAGAGCTTTAATTATATAAATATAAGAAAGTCTATTAAAATTATTTAATTTAGTAGATTTAGTAACTAAACTTACTAAGTTTTTTTTAGTTTAATTAATTTAGTTATTAAACTTATTAAATTACTATATTAATATTTTTTAATAAGAGGTTTAGTTATTTATTATTATTAGTACTTAAAATAGAGCTACTCTTAAGTATTTTTTATATAATATATTAAGATATCTAATTAAAAATTAAGGTACTATTAGTAAAGTTTTAAGAACTTTAACTATAAAGGAATTAAAAGATAAAAAGAAAGATAGGATAAATAAAATGTTTATAATTATAATTTAATAAATAAAGTTTAACCTCTTATAGATTATTTTTTAAGTAAATATATCTTATTTTTTCCTTTTATTACTAATTTAGAGTCTATAGCCTTATTAATAATTTTAATATATTTCTTCTCTTCCTTTTTTATTAATATTAGTCTTAGTATTAGTTTTAATACCTTAAAATATTAACTTAATAGATAAATTCTTAAGTTTTATTATTTTAAATAAGGATAAGATAGTCCTTTATAATTATTAAGATTAAAAAGAATAATAACTAAAAAGCCTTAAGATAGTTACTTAACTAAGTAAGATAAAAACTATTATTATAAGGAAAATATAATTAGTTAAGGATTTAAAGAAGATATTAAATCCTAAGCTATAACTCTATTAAATAGTTATTATAAAAAGATTATTAAATAATTTAATAAGATAATTTTATAAGGATTTATTAAGATTTAAGTTTATTTATTATACCTTAATATTACTAAGTTATTTAAAAAATAATGGTTAAGAAGGTAGTTTTATATATAAAGAATAAAAATAAAACTTTAATTAAGTTATTAAAGTTATTAAAATAATAGAAGTAGTAGTTTTTAATATTATATAAAGATTTTTATAAGGTTAAATATAAGGAATATTATAAAAATATCTTAAGATAATATTATTAAGTACTAAAAGATATTTTAAGTATAATTTAAATATATATTTATATAACCTTACTATTACTAGAAATTCTAAATAAGATAGAATATAAACTAATACTCTAAGAAAAAAGTTTTATAAGAAAATAATAGAATCTTATCTTTTCTTTTAATATTTATTTACTTATCCTTATTATCTTTTTTTACTTATATTATAAGCTCTTACTAGTATATTTTAATATTTCCTTTAAATTAGTAGCTACTAGTATAATATTAAAAATAGTATATTACTATATAATTATATCTATTATTTTTAAGTATATATTAAAGAAAATCTCTAAAATCCCCTTTATATTATAGTTATATTTATTTAAAATAATATTTTATCTAAGCTTTTAATATACTAAATATAAGCTTAATAAGATTATAGTTAAGTAAGTAAAGTAAAAAGACTTTTAAAAAATACCTTTATCTTTAATAGCTTATTTTATATTATAGTTTAAATAAATATTAATATTATTTAAGATAATAATACTATAATAGCTAGGAAAAGTATTATAATAAAATAAAAGATTATTAATAATCTACTTTTTAAATACCTCTTTATTATAGTAGCCTTATTTAATCTTAGTATAAAAAATAGCTCTTAATAATATATATAAATAAAATACTTTAAGTATTATTATATCTTATATTATCCTACTAGTAAGTTACTTAATTAATAGAATTATAAGCTATATACTATTACTTAATCTAAGCTTTATATAAGGACTTATTAAAAAATATAAGCTATTTAGTAATAATATTATATATAAAGACTTACTAGGCTATATATAAGAATTAGCTCTAAAAACTAATCTATTAACTTTTTCTATAACTTAATTAATTTTCCTTTAGAAGTTAATATATAGTTAATTTATATATAATAATATTCTACTCTTTTTTAAGGAATATTACTAGCTTATCTTAATAAATCTATAAATATTAATAAATATACTTAAAGATACTATTCTTTATAGTAATATAAATTAATTATAAGTAATTATATAATAAAAAATAAAATAAATTTAAATATATATACTTTTATATATTTCCCTTCTACTTATATATAGTTATTAGATAGTAATAGACTTTACTAATAATTATAAATAGTTTTTAGTAAATATATAGTAAAGTAATAACTTTAGACTTAAAGAAAGAATTAATAATATATATAAGTATTAGATAGGTAAAGGATATATTATAATACTTAAAATATTAGGAATTAGTATAATTAAGACTTTTATAGCTTTAAAATTACCTAGATAATTAAAAGTAAATTAAAAAAAAGTATTATTAGTAGGTAGTACAGATTTCTATAAGGAATACATAAGAGTAGGAACAAGGCAAAATGCTAAGGTTTCACAAAAATTTTACAACTCTTAAAAGCCCTAATGGGAGCCCTTATTAGCAGCCCTAATTCTAATCTGCTATAACACCCCTAACACTAAGATCTCAGGCTACCCTTAGGGCTTTGTTTAGGGGACAAGGCTGATATACTATAAAACAAAGTATGAGCAGTATCTAAGCCTCCTATAATTCTAGCCAACCAAGTCACAGCTCAGCTTAGACGTGCCAGATAACTTCAGTGAATTCGGTGGAAACGATAGTCTAAAGGCTCCCCAAAAACTTTATGGTCCGCTTGAATGGGAAGCACAGGCAATGCTTTGGCCCAATAATATGACTATTGGCGTATTCATAAAGGTCTGGAATCCTTGGCGCCTAAAATCAAAAAAAAAACCCCCGCGCATAGTTTCTGACCAAATCATATATAAACTTAAATATGTAATAGAGCACTTTTTCCCACTAAAATTTTTTATGAATTAATATTATTTATTACTCTTATATAGCTCTATAATTATTTAAGCCCAAAAAAATAAAATTCAAAAAATTTTAAAAAGTATTTTAATTTTATATAGGGGAACTATGCGCGGGGGGGATTTTTTTTCGATTTTGGGCGCCAAGGATTCCAGACCTTTGTGAATACGCTAATACCAGTTGAGAAGTATCATCGGCCATCACAGAAGTTATCGACGCTTTGTCACTGGCTCAATTCAAAGAAGCTCCACGGCTGCGATGCTGTATCCTGTGTCTGCGATGCGGTATCCTGTGTCGATTAATCTCAGGCGCCTCCAATGTTATCTTTACGCCAACAACGCCATTACCGGCGGTAGTTGCGCTGGAAGTTTTTGGGAGGCTAGCTATACATCGCGAGACTGCTTCTCCTGAGTAGCGCAGTTGTTGACAGCGCCGTTCAGGTATCTGCATCTCCTACATGCTTGAAACAGATCTTCAAGATCTTAACCCGCGGCAGTTCCATCCAACCCGTCCGACAGCGATATGGAATGAAGGAAGTGCGGTTACTGTGCTAATGGAAAAATGATTTGAGACCCGTGAGCCCTTCCTCGTGCGCCTGGATCTCAATCTGCGACAGACCTACTATCTCTCCAGCGCTACAAAGAGACTATGGCGCATGCCGAGACTCATTGCGGCCGGTAGTAAGAGGATAGGCTTGATCGCTAATCCCCTACTGCTGGCGAAATTGACATTTGCACTTCTTCCGTGAATGCTGATTGGATGCCCGTCTCCAAGCACTGCTTTTTCTCGGACAAAAGAATGGTATAAGGTTTAACAATTACCTTGTGTCTTGAGGAAATTAATAGATGCAGAGAACAAGGTGCTTATATATTAACAAGAGTATAGCAAAACTGTCTTAAACGAGTAGTGTCACTACTGAAGCCTGACTCTAGGCTTGTCTTTTCCATTGCTGCGGCTTTTCAACGCTATCCTCTCCCGCTAGAAGAATTCACCCCTCAACCGCATTTAGTAGTTGCAAAACCTTTGCGAAATCTTAGCATTTTTCCTTGTGCGCGCGCGCGCGTATTCCTTACATCTACAAAAGTTTTTTGGATGAGTTTTTTCATGTTGCTGTAGAATGGTAGGTAGCCCTGAAGCTGCTAGAGCAGCTGTAGAACAAACTCAACAAGTTTCAATAAAACTAGAATAGCCCTATAAACTTATCTAAACTTATCTAAACTTATCTGCGCTAAAAAAGCTTAAAAAATTTATGCGCTAAAATAGTTTAATATTATTATATATAGAAATATTTTTAAGGTTTATTAAAGTTTAGCTCCTAGTACTAAAAATAAGTATTTTAGAAAGGTTTTTTAAAACTTATTTTAATTCCTATCTAAAATCTAATTTTAGATTTAGAATYTTTATAAAAAATATATATATATAAATTAGGATTAGGGCTATATAGGGCTATAAAGCTATTTTACTATAATATTATAGTATTACTAATAAATTTAATTACTATTAATTATATTTAATTTTTTTTAYTAGYRTAGATAGGTTTAAACTCTATAACTAAGTTTATAAGGCTATTCTATAATAGCTTTATTTAAGTATTAGTTAATTCTAACACTAAATAACTAAGATTAGATAAGATTAAATAAGATTAAATAAGTAGATATAATTACTYTATTTAATCTTATTTAATCTTATTTAATCTTATCTAAAACTCATCTATAAAAAACATTTGTAGATATATAGAAATTTATATTATTTATTAATATCACCTTTTTTTAATCTACTTTAAAGTTATAAAATTCTATATATATAAATATAGTAGTATTACTATTCTTTCTTATACTTAAGGACGCTATTTTTTGTAGTAGTATAGATTAATTATAGGAAGCTATATTATAAAGGATAACATAAATTAGGATAATTATATTTTTATATATTATCTTCCTACTTATATATAGTTGCTAAGTAGTAATATATCTTATTAGTAATATTAAGAATTAATATAATTAAAATTTTTATAACTTTATAATTACTTAGACGAGCAATAATAGATTGAAAAAGGTAATAGTATTAATAAGTAATATAGATTTCTATAAGAAACACACACATATATATATAAGTAAAGATGCTAAGCTTTTATAAAGGTTTTACAACTGCTAAATACACCTATTAACTGTATAGCCCTATAGGGCTGGACCTAGAGCTACTAAAGCAGGCCCTAAAGATACCTGAGAAGTAGAATACTTTAGGGTTACTCTAGTAGCCTAGCTACGGGGGCCTTCGGCGTTATCTTTAGTGGCCAGCTTAGCAGCTCTAGGTCTAACCCTATAGGGCTATGCAGTTAATAGGTGTATGCGGTTAAGGGGTGAATTCTTCTATGCTTTACGATTTTACTCTCTCAGTACAAAATACCAGACTATCCTTAAGAAACCGTAAACAGTGAAGCATATTCGAGTCCTAACAATTTTCGGCTGTAGATACCGCTTTTAAGTACTAAAAATAGTAGGAAACAACGGGAAATAGGGTATGGACATAAGAGTGGGGAATAGCTACAAGCTGCCGCCAAGTCCTGTGGGTATAATGCTTTCCTCCCTACTCATCTACAGACATTGCTCTATACCAACACAATATATCATAGCATAATCATCAGACTATCGTCAGAATAGAATATTGTGATCATTCAGATTGGTTAGTTTGGTATGTAGGATGAATGGCGCATGATATGAAGTATATTAAGTTTACGAGGGAATAGTATGTAATAAGGACGTTGCCATGCTTGGAAGGGAGGTTTAAGTGTCATGGGCTGAGCTCCAGGCCCAGGCCTAGAATAGGGTTCGGTCACAGGTCGCGGCTGCCTAGGAGCTATAGGTCACTACTACCTACCTATTAGAGAGTGTACTTACATTGTTGTCTAACAGCTACATAGGGCAGGAATTATACTAGTGGCTGAAGCTATACTATCAGGGTTCTGAGGCATACTTAGAATATGATGGGATTCCTTATTAGGCAAACCTTGCTGCTATCCAGGTGCTTATTCCATATCCTCATCCACCCTCTTCCGCCCTCATAAAATGTCACAGCGATTTCTAACTCACTGGTAAGGCTCGAGCAAGCGCGAAGAAGAATACTGAGAAGGCGGCTAAAAGACTAACTACTGAAGAGAACGGAGCAGGCCGATAATAATGGGGGTCTTTGAAGGAGCCGGAGCTCTAGATACTTACAGTCCTCCGGTAAATATAGACTCCTAGTATTTTTACCGTCAGCGTATATCTTGATCAGGATTAAAGGGTTCTTTATGATCAGATCTATGTGCCTCTCCCTGACCGAGTACATGAATTTGATTATGCCAGGGAGCATGAAGGAGTTCAGGCAGGTGTACACGACCATGCGTGAGCTTGAGGTGTGGCCCAACACCAAATCCAAGGAGGCTTTCAAATCGCCACCCCCGAGCATCTCCATGGAGGCGTCCCGGAACTAAGAGATTCTGGTGATCATACAAAAATACGAAATCATGAAGACGAGGGTGACAGCGTACATCAATGTGTTACTCGCCACGGAGGAAGGCTTTTCCAAGTATAAACTCAGCTACGGAGAAAAGGGCGAGTTCAAGGGGACGAGGCTATCAGTGATATCAAGGAATTTCGCTAGCATCAAGCCGTTGTCATGCAAGGGCGTAAAGCCCAGTGCTAGCAGCCGAACCATGTCGCGATCACCCCTATATGCACAAACCGTCTGCGTCTGCACCAATGTCTGCGGGAAATCTCTGTGGAGATGCACACGTGATCTTTGTAATAAGGGTCTTAATCTTGGTTAGTGGAATGAATCAACACTGCGGGCGCCTATGTAACACGTACTCAGTCACACCCGAAGAACTCTTACTTCCTGTCTCTTTCCCACATCAAGGCTGACCTCTTATGTGCCGTTATGTACTTTGCTTTTTTCTGCCTGCCGTTGAACCCAAGTTTCTGAGCGTTGAAGCCAATACTATTGATATTATTCCTCGGGTTGGGAGCATATTCAGCCGATGTTATTAAACTAGTGATTTGAGTCATGGCGGTAGCCCACGCAAAAGAATTGACAGACAGCTTTGCTATTATATTTACATTTCTAACTATACCTCCTTGTGCAATATGGAGGTATAATTATAGGGCTGACGATTGTACACCTAATCTATAGGAAAACTGATTTTGTTTAGACTGCGCTATAAAGACTAATTTCGAAGCTGAGACGCTATTATTGACAATTAGTAACGTTTAGCGCTGCTAGACTTGTGTTGCATAGGCTAATGCCCCTAGCGTTGCCTTAGCTCGCTACTAGGTAGTATTATCCTATTAGCACTTCTTCTTCATATATATTAGGAATTTAGGAGTATCCTCCATAGAGCCTAGCACCTTAGGCCAGGCATTCTTAATAGTTATAAGCCTAGTTTGCCCCAGCTAGTATTATTATTAAGTATATTATTACTTTATCTTATTAATAGCCTTAGCCTTACTAATATTAGTTAATATAGCATAGCTACTATTACCTTACTTAATTTAAGTTAACATAGTAAAGCCTTTAATATAGTATAATTAGCTATTAACCCTTATTATTACCTTAGTCTAGTAAATAAGCCTAGTAACTATTAATATAGTAGTTAATCTAGTAATTAAGCCTTAAGATTTTTAAGGTCATCTATAATACCTTTATAATAATAGGGACATAGAGTCTTACTATTAAACCTATTAATTATTACTTACTATATTATATCTATTAATTGCCACTAACTAAAGCCTTAATAATATTATTAATTAAGGACTAGTTACCTTAATCTTCTTTATTACTTATATTAATATTTATTAAGCGCTACCTACTATAGTACCTTAATATTAATATTATTAGTAATAGCTATAGTTATTATCTTTGTATTAAACTTACTTATAGAGTAATTAGGGTTCTATCTACTAATTAGTACTAGCTATTAATAGCTACTATTAAGTATTTTTAATAACTATTATAATGCTAGGACTTAATTCTATAGATAATTAATGTATTACTTAACCTTCTAAGGTCTATAGATAATACTCTATATATATATAAAACATAATAACTATTAGAATAGAAACAGAATACACTAGAATAGTTATAGTATATTAAATAAGAAAAAATAAAGAAACTAACTAAATAAATTAATAAAAAAGAATAAAAAAGATAAGTAATATTATAATATACTTTCTTAACTTAAATAATAATCTAATTAAGTTAAAAGAATATAATTAAAAATATTTATTATATTAAGTAGCTTAATAAAGTTTTAATATTTYTAATTAARTAARRYCTTARTAARRYTATTAATTAATATTTTTATAATTAAAATTTATTAAATAATAATTTTTTTTTCTTATACTTCTTAATATAGCTAGTAACTATAAATATTAATATATCTTAAATATATTAAAAGCCTTAGAGTCTCTTTTTAAATARGTCTTAATATTTATTAATTATTATAGTTAATAACTATAACTTATTTAATATTAAATTTAATATTTTTAAAAAATCTTTTTTATTATAGGGTTTATTTAGTTATTTCTAATAATATTAATAACTCTATCTTAATACTTAATATAATAATAATAGCTCATTTAAATATTTTCTAATTAATTAATTCTCTATAATTAAATAAGGAAATTAAATAAAGACTTATATATTTTAGAGTTATTTATAAATACAGTATCTAAGCTTAATAAGAAGATAGAGTTATAATTTATCTAAGAAAATTTAATAGCTAAGTATTTTAAATAATATAAATAAAAAAGAACTTAATTAGCTATATATAAATAAATTAATAAAGAATTAATAAGAAATTCGGTTAGTTTAACTATAATAAATAAAATATTAAGCTTAATAGTAATAGCTCAAATACAAGTAATTTAATATATTATTAATATATAAAAATCTAATCTTTAATAATAGTTTTATTATATAAGATTAATTTATCTAATAATATTAGTATCTTATAGTAGAATATTATAATAGTAGTATTATACTTCTTAATAATCTTCTTAATATATAAATCCTAGTATAGATAGAGTATATTATTAATTTAAATAATATAAATTCCTAAGAACTAATTAAGATCGCTAAGATTATATATTTTATATTTTATAAATAATAAAGCTTTAAATTCTAAGTACTTTTCTTTATTTTAAAAGTAATAAGTATAATAAAATTATTAATATAAAAAAAAGGATAAGCTAATTATTAATAAAGAGGTAGTTAACTTTTAATATTAAGTATAAACTAAGATCTAGTAATATTAATATAACTTTTTATAATTATAAAAGTAAAGACTATTTAAGTTTATAAAATACTTTAAATAAGAAATAATATTAATCCTTAGATTTTAAAAGTAGCTTAATATCTTCTAAATATTTAATAAAAACTTCTTTATTTATAGTATTATTAATAAAGGTATTTATTATATTATATTACTTARCTTTAAGTTTAAAGCTTATAATAATARYTATAAATACTTAAAATATATAAATAATTAATATAATAATAATAATATTTTATTCTATCTTTTATAAATCTTTTTTAATATATAGCCTTATCTTATACTTTATAAGATAGCTTATATTATTAAATTTATACTTAAATACTTATATAAGAAGAAGGATAGATTTTTTAATAAATTAAATAATAAACTTAAAGATATTTTTAAAATATAAATATTTAGATTCCTTATTAATAACTTAAATAAATTAAATATTATAAGAGTATTTTAGTATATTCTTCTAATTCTTTAATTCTTCTAAGAAATTATTATAATATTATAAATTTTTTAATTTTAGGATAGGATTTATAGTAAAAATAAAATAATAATTAAAATATTAATTTATATTATTAAATATAATAGTATAGGTATATTATTTATTTCTTATTCTAATAAATATAATTAAGATATTATTAAAATCTATAAAAATTTTAATTATATATAGTATTATTATTCCTATTAGATAGTATTCTTATTACTTTTTTTTAATCCTTTTTTAATATTTTCTTTAACCTCTTCTCTAACTACTTCTTTAGAGATAATATTTAGTAGTAATAATAATAACTTTAAGATAAATCTATTTATATTTAATAATAATAAAGTTATATATATATATATATAAGTATAGTAATAGCCTTATCTAACTATTTATTAAGTAATACTATTATTATTATTATAGGATAATATATTAAGATTAGTAATTCTTTCTTATTTTAATTATAAGTAATAAGAGAATTTAGGATATCTTATAAAATTTAAATAATATAATAAAGGTTATATTCTTAAACTAATTAAATAATATTAATATTATTAGATTAATAATATATCTTCTTATTAAATGTAATATTTTATATATATATAACATCCTTCTGAAAAGGGATTTAAATATAATAAATATTTCTTAAATTATAATCTACTAAATATTTAAGATATATATATAYTTAAAGCTTTTAAAGCTTTAAAATATTATAATTAAGTAAATATATTTAATAGTTATATAACTTTATATAAGTAATACCTAGCTTCTTTTTATATAAAGATTTAAATAAAGTAATACTAATTCTAAAGACTAAAGTATAGTTAAGGATATAAATAATTATTAATATTATTTCTAGCTATAAATTATATAATAAATTTAAAGCTATTTATATATAATATATTTTAGTAGTAATTTATTTTTTAAAGTATTTAGTTTTATTATTTTAAGCTAAGATATAAAGAGCTATATATTTTAAGATAATTCCTTTTTTAATATAAATATATTTAAAGGCCTTTCCTAAGGCCTACTTATTATTAGTATATATAAATAAGACTTATATTCTATAATAATACTTAGTAAGATAAACTATTTATTAAATAATTTTTATAGCTCTAAATTTAAGGATATAAGTTTAAATCTAATAATAATTAATAACTAAATAAATAAAGTAACTAATATAATAATATTTATTAAAGGTAATATCTATATATATAATATTATAAATAATATATTATAATAGATATATTATAAATACTTTAAAATTATTACTTCTTAAAATAATCTAATATACTTTAGATAGCTAATATACCTTATAATTTTAAAACTTATTCTAAATATATAATAACTTTAGTTTAAGTCTATTAATAATAGATAGTAGTTATATAATAATATTAATATCTATATAACCTATAATACTATATAGATAATTAAGTATTATTTTATAATTTTTAGTAAAGCTAAGAAAGAAGTTAAAAAAGCTATCTTAGGAATATTAATACTATTTTATATATAAATTTATAAAAAGAAGAAGGGGTAATTTTATTGATTTTTTTTAAATAAATTTTTTACTTTTCTTTAGAAGTAGATTTTAGTATAATAGATACTATATTTACTATTAATATAAATAATAAATTATAGTATTTAACTATTTAATAACTATTATAAGGTTATAGTAAATAGAAGTAATCCTTTAATTAATTATTATTTATATATAAGGTATTCTTTTTAGTATTTTAATAAATATCTACTTYTTTTACTTAAYTAAATAAGACTAAATTTATAAAAAATTYTAGTATAAGGGTAATATAGCTAAGTATTATTTCCTTTATTATACTTAAGAATAAGAATATAGATATTAATAATCTTATATATTTTAATTAAATAAATTATAGATCCTAATATAAAATAATTATTAAATATAATAATATAAATAGTTTTAAATTAACTTAGATTTATAAGGAATAGGCCCCTAAGGGGCCCCTAGCACCTATTATATATAGGGCTAAATAAGATCTTTAGGCATTGAAGCCCTAAAGATTTAACCCAGAGCTTTTGCCCCTAGGGGGGTGTTTAGCGTAGTAGTTAAGGCAGTCTATTATAAAATTATTATTAATATAAATATTAAACCTTAAATCTAATATTTAATAATTAAAAATTTTATAGTTAATACCTCTATTAACTAAATAACTTAATAAGATAATATTAACAGCGTTACCTTTATACTAAATTATTATAAATATATAGTTAACTTAAGACTAAGTTAATTACTTAATAAATAAAAATATAGATTTTTTTTATCTTTAATTTCTTTCTATTATTATTTTTATTTATTAATAATACTTTTAAGTCTTAATTTTTTTAATATCTTTTTTATCTTTTTTAAAATCTTAATATTAGGTTTTTAGCTAATATATTATATTTCTTTATAAAAATAATAATATTTATACTAAGAATATATCTTTTTATAGATATATTTTCTTTAAGAATCTAATATAGGTAATAAATTATAGGATATAAAATATTTAAGATTTAATATATATTCTTATAAAAAAGTAATAATTAAAAAAGAATATTTAAAAAATTTAAAATTAAGTTATAATACTTATTAATATAATTTAATAATTTTTATAAATTTTAGTTTTATATTATTAAGTTATTTTTCTTAAAGGGAGTAGAATATTATTAATATATAATATAAATTAATTTATTTAAGACTTTAAAAAAAATAAGTTACTATTAATCCTAATATAATATTAGTATAATTAAGTATAGTTAATTTTATATAAAAAAAAAATTATTTTTAAAGTTATTTTTTATTATTTCCTTCTTTTAATAGTTTTAAATATAGAATTTTATATTAATTATTAACTTCTATAAATCTATTATTTAAATTAGGGGTAATTATCTTTTATAAAACTTTAAGGGCTTAATAAAAACTATTTTCATTAAAAATATATAGTAAATAATTAATTAAAATAAAATATCATAATAAGTATTTTTTATTAATTTTTATATTTTATTATATCTTTTTTATATAGTTATAATATATTTAGATATATATTTAATCTTTCTTTTAATATAATATTAATAGTTATAATTTAAAGTAATATAACTAGTTTTAAATAATCTAGTTTAGTTATTTTAAAGGGATTTATAAAATCCTAAATTTTTATTTATTATATATTAAATTTAATAATTATAAGCTACTTAATTTATTATAAGGTATTTATAAGGAGGATAATATTTCTTTTAATTATTTATAAGTTTATAATATTAATTAATAATTATATAAGATTATTATTATTTTAGGATAAATAAAGTTAAAAATTTTTTTTATAATAATTTATTACTTAGTAATTAATTAAGTAAATAAATAAAATAAATTTAGGCTTATAACTATTATAATACTAAGACTTAATTTTATAGATAATTAATATATTACTTAATCTTTTAAGGTCTATAGATAATACTCTATATATATATAAAGCATAATAACTATTAGAATAGGGGCAGAATGTACTAGAATAGTCATAATGTATTAGATAAGGAAAAATAAAGAAACTAGCTAAGCGAGTTAACGAAAAGGGATAAAAGGGATAAGCGATATTGCAACAACAATACTATCAGTCACCATCAATAATCAGCTGCCTTCGGGTGCTATTAGCCCTATTAATCCTTTTATTAGACTATCTAACTCACCAATTTACTTCACTAAGCCTATCAAATAGCTCTATTCAACAATTGCCAACAATTCTTTTCAGCTTAATAACACGGAGCTTGAGCTTAGAGGAGGAATATTAGGACATGTGGACAATATGGTCAATAGGACTCAGCGATTCAGCTTGACCACTGCTTAAGCTGGGAGGGTGTGCATGGGCTGATGCCCCTAACGTCACCATTAGCTTGCCACCATCAGGTGTTATCCTATAAGCTTTTCTCCTATGTATGTTAGGAGCATCCTTCACATATTCTAGCACCTCAGGAAAGGCATCATCCATCATCAATAGATTCGACACTATGACACTACCCCCTCTTTCAACATAGCAACGTTCAGGTTGCGCCGCTCCATCGTATACCCTATCTGTTGCGACATCCATCCAACTGAGCCCCAACAAGTAGAGGTCCATCAATATTATTCCATGGCATAGCGCCTTGTACGCAAGCTCTGCTTGTTGCTAAGCTTCCTTGCTCCTTGAGTCAGGATTTGGCCACAGCGATATATATAATAGCAACCACATGAATTCCTTACGAATAGTGGCTCCGTGAAAGATAATACCAACCCTCTCTCTGGACATTTGTATGGACTCTGATTTCCCTTAGCTTCCCAATCCCAGGTTCACCTGACAAGTCTAACCGAACTTGCGAGAATCTTCTCTAGACACGGCCGTTCGCAAATAGATATGGTACGAGTGCACATACGCATGATAAGGGTATTGTAAAGCTGAATGTATGGATGGGAAAGGGCAGCAGGGTGTTAGTGGTGTTGATGGAGGTGATGGAGTCATGCAACTCTGCAGAGATATAGTGATAGTCGCCTCGCTTTGTGGACTCAGTTCACAATTACCTCAACCATATCCGTGTTCGGAATGTGTGAAAATCTTGTATCCGGAGTGTAGCGGAGGTTATTTGCCATGGGTGCTCCTGGCACCGCGTAGCCATGACTAGACAATCGGTAGGACACAAGATATCGGATGGGATAAGAACGGCCATTCTACATAGAGGAGCGGCATATCCTCCAGTCCTCTGTCGCCTCTTGATGCCAAAAATGATGTTCAATGGAGCTTTGACATCATGTGGGATTCTGATCTGAGGTCCAGAGGGGTCATTGAAAGCCTTGTGTCCTAAAGCATAGGCTTGGAGGACGTATAAACTCTCAGACAGCGAAGATGACTGGGTGTTTTACCACCAGTATCCAATCCAAATTCGTCCATGTCATCTGATGTCKATTTCAAGATCTTTCCCTGGTAAGAAGGCTGAGGACTTGGATAAGTTACTGCTTGACTGTCGTCGCATGGCCTGGATGAGATGTTTCGGAGTGGATTCTGTATATCTGTCCTCGAGTCCTTCTCCCACTTCTGATATTGTGAACCCAGGCCATGCAGATGTTGAACCTCAAGCAAAGAAACTTCGGAATCGTTCACAATTTGGGCTGGATCAGGAGCTGGCATTGTCAACTTTAGCTTCACTAACATCGAGCCAACTAAAGGGCAAGGAGCGCAGATGAGGGCGCTGTTTCTCAATAATTGAGAAAATCGTAGATGTCATGAGTAGGAATCGTCGCGATGATGGTACTATACTGACTGTTCAGTAATGGCCTTGAAGCAGGTTCACCTAGTGGCGCCATAGGTAGATTACTAGAACTGGCTGGCTAGGCAGTAATGTTTACGTACACCATCTCAATGTTATCCTTGTCAATCTTTCCGTTGTTAGTCGCAAAGCATTGTTGATAGAAAGGTTGAGAGATTTGAATTCCTTGCAGGAATCCAGCATTGGTCAGTGGGCGTTCGAACAGTATAAGCTAAATACCGGAAGTCAGTGTAATTCGTTTCAGTATAGGGACCGAGCATCCGTGAGCCTTCGAGGGGCCTGAATACCTTGGTCTGGAAAATCTGCGACGAGTAGCGATCGAAGGAGAACACCCAACACTTGAACTTGTGGTGCATATCCTGAATTCGTATTCTTCGTGGTGAAGCATTCTTAAAGCAGAAGTTTGTTGGCCGCTCTGATCGAATCTTGATCACCTTCTAATTCCAATACTCAATGCGCCGTCCAACCAGGTTGGATCAACGTAGAGAAATCCAACCTATTTTTGCGGCAGGCTTGATCGTTCCATAGTGATGTGGTACTACCCATGGTCAGATACAACGTATCATAGATCCGAGGCAAGGGCAATAAACTACTCTGACAAGGGATTATTATCTCATCATAACACTCAGCGAAAAATGCCTAGCCCAGCATATTTGCCTCCTATATCACAGCTCGCTTTACCCTACTCCTCATGCTCTCATCTTGTTCAGGTGGAACGCTGTTGAACCATTCAACTTGCTGTCCCTTATGGCGTCAGAGAGCTCCAGCAACGAGTCTGTTGCAGTTATCAACGGCTTCAAGATTGCTGGCGCCTCGTCTTGACTTTTGAGAACATCTGCTTTAGCTGTCAGCAATACTCGTTCAAAGAATGTGGTTTGAAGGCGGACAAATGCACCCATCAACTTCCCATCAACGAGGGCTTTGGCTTTGCCCAACTTCCAAGCCGTAGTATACGAGTTGTCAAGTAGTCCAACCTCGGTACCTCAACTTTGTATTTGACATGAAAACGAATGGAGTAGCTTATCAAGGACAGCGTTGGCGGAGTGAAGGGTGGGAATAGACGCACTACACTGAAATTTCGGTTTACCCTCCATAGAAATTTTGATATCAAGTCAAAGAATACCCGTCCATGACACATTTGCCAACACATTGCTTGATAGCCTCTGAGGAGCTCAACAGACTATCATGATTATACTGGCTTAGCTATAGAGACTCCGTTCCACTGACGGGTGTCCCGATCGCTTTGAGGGCATTCTTAAACTCGATTTGGTTATCTTGGAGCGTATAGTTTGAATTTTCAGCTAAAGAGAGAACATATGGTCCCACAATTGTCGGTGGTTGTTTGAGATCCGTGTCGATACCTTTGAGAGATACAAAAGGAGCGATCGCATTTCATAGACAAATAATATTTTGATTCTGCAAAGGACCAGTAAGACCTGTAATAACCATCGTGAAGTAGTCATCTTCCACAGACGCCGCCGYAGCTTTCAAGGCATCACCACTCACCTTTCCAACACGCGTAAGGTAACCATAAGATGTCAAGTCGATTGTCTCACTCAAACTACCATCAGCCGCGTAAGATGACAAAATTCCTGGAACATGTCCTAGTCCATGAATAGAAACTCCGCATCCCAATGTTCTTCTTCCGGCTGGATCGCATCATATTTATGTGGCATGCACACTCCCGACGCTGTGAGACGAACACACCGGGTTCTAAATAGAGACTTTCCAGCCATTATACTAAATTTCGGGTAAAGAAGCTCGTTAGGTTGAAACAGCCATAATGCTAACCATGGGACTTGTGCCTTCTCTGAAGCGTCTTTTGGTTATGGCGTGGATTCCAATTTCCTTTCCTAGTAGGGATACGGATCCTTGAACACCATTTAAGGCAGAATCTTGAGGGGCAGCGTTCCAGCAGATGGACGGTAGATAAAACGTACATCTAAAGAGGGTAGATTGAATCTTGGGGCCGCGACTTTGAAAGTCTGGCTCTTTGATAGAGTGAACTGATTGCCATTGGAATAGATAACACTCTGTGTCGCTGTCAATATTCTTTGTTCCGCGGTAAGAGATGGAACATCGACTGAATAAAGTCGCTGTTCAACTGCTGCCAATCCTTCTTCGTCATTGAATGCTCAGCTGTGGAAAGGTTTTTGCGATGGAGTTCATGGAGTTTGACGAGACATCTCGGGTCTGATGTCTAGAGGTTTGAAACCATACTGAAGGCCTGACCAAGACAAAATCGTTCGCTGTAGATGCAGCAGGACAGGAAGAGCTCTGAGCTTGAAATGGAGCAGGAATTTTTGATATGCTCTTACTACGGCCCGCTTTTCAAACGTCTTCAGATGGTCTACAGTGAGCGATGAGCTCTGTTGCTGATGAATTGTCTGCCTCAGGAGCCAACATCGGAAAATGTGGAGTCTCGAAAGTTCGCGCCCAGCCTGGCTTCAACTATGATAACAAGACCTGCTATCGCTCGTGACATATACCCACAGGAAAAGGAAAAGGGCAATGCCCTCATTTCCCATGCGCTCTGCATCGCGTTGCGCATTRCGCATACCATTGGAAGCTCYATGGCGGCGGAGGCGTTGGTGGTGGTTGACACGAATAGGTGCGGTCTTGTGGAGTTCCCAGGGTGAGCAGTGAACATATTGCGACCAGCGGGGGAATGGAAGGCAGAGGCTTTTTTTTGCCACCATATACTGAAAGCAATAGGTATGGTGGCGTTTCACCCACTTAATATCCTGACTAAAACATTTTTGGCGAAGTGTGGTCGTTGTCGGTGTTCTGTGGTACTCTGCAGCGCTCCCTTATGAGGCGCGGATGATAAAATTGCGCCTGCAGAACTTGATGGTGGCGTGTGTTACTACTCACGACTCTCAATGCTATGTAGATGTAGATGTAGATGTAAACCATCCTATCTCTTCGCTTTGTCGAAAGCCATTAGTGAGGATCCAGATTCGGTGGCTTCGCGAGGATACTGAGGTGAGACAGACTGCTCGTTGGAAGGGTCGTCTGTTGCGGAGTGATGATCCTGGTGGGAAAGGAGGGTCAGGTCTGGTGGTTRGAATGGCAGGATCTGATGGTGTTGGCGACTCTACTGCCAACATTGATGTTAATCTAACTCATGTTGCAGGACTGGATCTGCTCGACACTGGGGGAAGTACTTACCACCTGATTCTGGTGGTGCCATATTCTGATATCCTTTTGATGCAGGCGAACTCCCTATAGTGTTGCTGCTTCTACTATTAACCTGGGTGTTGACTCTTACAGTTCCTATGGATGATGCTGGGGGCACCCTGATGTTGTTGCTGCCTTTGGTAGCAGCTGATCCTGTCTGTTTAAGATGCTTGGACATCGATCTCCATCTTATCCTCGTGGTACTCTATTATGTTTATGCAGGAAAATACCTGTTGCGCCATCTTTTGCAGGCATGCTAGGTGTTGATCGCAATGTTCAGGACCGGACTCGATACGTGATTGAGAATAAAGAGCGACGCCCAGATACTCCCCGGTGTGGTTTACTAGGATGCGGGCGCAGGACCTGTAGGGGCCAATCTAGGCGGTGTGGATCTGCAGGTAGCCCTCCTGAGACAAAGCCCACTACCTCTGGATGATGATTCTTGAATTGCTTGGCAAGCTCTTTTGCAGGTCCATTACACGTTGTGTTTGGCAGCGTATAACGGTATTCCGATCTTGTCCGAAGTCAAAACAGGGACTCAAGCCAAGTGTCGCTTTTGTGCTAAGTGTTGCAATATCGCTTATCCCTTTTCTTCAACTCGCTTAGCTAGCTTCTTCATTTTTCCTTGTCTAGTACATTGCGGCCATTCTAGCGCATTCTGCCCCTATTCCAATGGCCATTGCGCTTCATGTATATATAGAGCATCATCCATGGACCTTAGAAGGTCAGGCAATGCACTGATTATCCATAGAATCAAGTCCTAGCATTGCAACACTAACCCTTGATGAATACGTTACGTCGTTATGTACTGAAAAGCCATTGGAATCTTGCATTCGATAATCCACGGACGACGGACTTGTTGAGTTGATAGTTATCAGTGGTAAGCCGTAGTGAACGGTCTCATTGGCTTGACCGTTGGTTTATTTCTATAATGTTTGAAAGCCCTTTAGAATGCCGTCTTAGTCAGGCTTCCTAGGACGTATCCGGAGAGGCGCTACTTCAGTCTCAACACCACAATGAAGGGAAAGTTCATTGAGCTACCGGATGCGATTGCTTCCAGAAGGTCGTAAAATCAAGCAGTGGCTTAATACATATGAACTTGTATATGTTTTCCAGTCCAAACATCTTAGCGCTTAAGCTGGGGATATGCATTTGGCCAGTCAGTATTCTAATTGCCATGCTGATTACCGTGATTCTATAGTCTAAATTCATGTTAACATGTGCGTTTGGCCAATAAGTATACTGATTGCCATGCTGATTGCCGTGATCCCTTTGTCTAGATTTCTTGTCAACATTCTAGCATCTTCCACCGCCAGTTTGGCACCCACGAATGTTAATCCGATTATGTATATCAGCAGCCCCCTTCCATAGCTTTTAGCCTTCTCATAGCATTCATCACAGATCTCGCGGACTCCTGGCAACGTTTACCATTTCGACACAGCCATTTCAACCTTTAGGCCAATTCTTCCGATCGCTCTCATCCAACCCACGGCTCACAACACAGCAAAGCTCGTCATAGTACGACACATTTGAACGGTTATTGAGGAAGTCTCAGCTAACTGAGGTGACAGATCCTATTGAGCCCCTGCAGCGGTATCTCTACCTCGCAGTCGCCGAGCTCAAATAGCAGCATTAGTCACCGAATAGGTTTACTTCAAAGCTGTTTTCCGAGTTCCGAGGTAGATTAACTCATCACCACTCCACAGAAAGACTTTGACCTTCCCCACACACTTCTTAACTTCATTAAATCATCTCCTTCCTTCTGAAGATGCCTCCCCGCGGCTTCAACCAAACCGAGCTCGAATTCCTACGAGCCAACTACCAGCCCCTTCAAAACCAAGAGCGCCTCCCTCATTCACCAGACGCTCTTCGTGAACTCGCTATGAATATCATTGTTGGGCTGCTCGTGTTCTGTCAACTATTCGTGCTTGAGGTCTTATACCAGAGGACTTGGATATGGCTTGCTAAGATAATGTGGACATTAGCATGTCTGTATGGACTGCTGCGCTGGGGGAGAGTGTGTGAATTGGGAGCGCTGCTCTGGGGGAGAGTGTGTGGTTCAGGGACTAGGAAAATACATAATAGGTCAGACATCTAGGCTAGCGAGCGCTAGAAGCGAGCTGGGGTATCGCCATTCTTATAAAAYATAATGAGACCCTCATATCACTCTTGTAGGCCAGGTGTTTGAAGAGCTAGAATGGATAACTTGAATGAAAATCAAATTACTTACAAATTAACAGAAGCTTGTTATACTGCGGTCGTCCTTAATAAAAGCTCGCCTGTTTCATTTGTTCTTCCCGACTCCGGCAATTAACATGCAGGGCAAAGGTAGTACTAGGGTAGTCCAAGCGCCATACTAGAGTATRGGGTAAGATACTTGGCAAATAAGACGTGTGACTTCGTGTCACAAGCCTCACACTTGGGGAGGCTCTTGTGAGGGACGCCAAGGATTTTACTATTATTGTCGTTTCTGCAGAGGCGACACTAGTAGTAAAAGGTCTGTGTATTTAGCAGTTGCAAAACCTTTACAAGATCTTGGCATTTTCACTTGTACGCGCGCGCGCGCGTTCCTCATAGAAATCCGCACCACCTACCATTAACACCTCGCGGCATCGATTTTTGACCGAATAGGTAATTTTGAAGCCAACAAGCTATGTTTATACTAATTTATAGTGTTTTAGGTATATCTACAAGTCCTCCGCTCTACCCAAT
>KE598573.1:417310-428733 GCA_000444155.1 Cladonia macilenta KoLRI003786
CTTTACTTCAGCTTTTACTATAGCAGCTACCTTCACTAGAGTCATAGTAACATTAACCTCCTTTACGGTCAAGTCTCCCCTGCGTTGAGCGTCAAGCTAGGCTATATACTTAGTAATTACCTCCTTAGCTRCCTTCTTCTTAATCTCCTTAAAATCCTCTATAGTATTATATACCTAACTAATAGTTACTAACTGCCGTATAATTAAGGAACCCTAGGTTAACTATACTAGTTTAGGAGGATTATTATACTTCAACTTCTATTCCTTCTTCCTAGTATTATTTACCTATGTCTCATTAAAATAGACCTTGGCTTTACGGATGCGCGGGGAGGTAATGGGAGGATCGTTTAAGATAGTAGATTTAGAACGGAGCTATTTCCCTAAGGATAGCTATCTAAACGGTATCTAACTCTTTACAAGGTTCTTTTTCTTACGCGAAGGCATTGTAATACTAGCGTATTTATATATTAGGGTTTTATAGCTTAAAAAATGGATCAAAGACGCGTTGATGGTAGGTGTTAATAGTAGGTGGTGCGGATTTTTATGAGGAACGCGCGCGCGCGCGCACAAGTAAAAATGCCAAGATCTTGCAAAGGTTTTGCAACTGCTAAATGACTTTTTCGCTTTGGGACGCGCCGATTTTGAACCCCAAATGTTACCAACGAACGGCTAGGATCGCGGTGTCTCTGATCTCAAGATAGCTTTGTTTTGATGAGAAGTTTATTTCCTAGTGGGTCCAATTTAGCTGGGGGTTAATGCTCGACGGTACAACCACTGATGGCCGCTAGCAGTGCCACCGGCGACTGCTAGGGAAAGGGGGGTCGACACAGCAATAGTAGTAGGGCCCATCACCCATTCTCGCTCCTCATCCTTTTTCGTCCCCACCGCTTTTTCCATCTGCACCTACTTAGCAGCTTAACAAGCTTTGAAGTAATCCACTTGCCCTACCCACCTACACCTGTATATATTATAGCTAGCCCTCATGCCTCAGGTATCCTGTCGCTCAGACGGATAGGGTCTCGGCGATGGGCCTCCGCTCCCTGTTGGGCCCATTGGCAGTAGCGCCAGCTTGGACGCCCGCTGCAACAGGGTGGGGCGCCTGCAGCTGAGGTTTTTGGCCAACTAATACAAACCATGCATTTATACATTTTGCAGCTTCATTGCGCGGCTTTTGGTCCCACCGGATGAGTATTAAGTTCGGCATAGAAACGTAGGTCTTGGATAGAAAGGGAGAGGTCGATTAACGAGTAACTACGACAATGTTAGTATTACCAGTAAAGGTGGAACGTGCCGGGTTGAGAGGAAGTTCCGTAGGCTAGGAACCCATAGCCTTACTCTATACTTATTTAGATAATTCAGGTATCGTCAACAGCCAGCTGTCCAGTGCAGGTAAAACAGCAAGCCAGGCAGCGGTCTCTTGCGCGGGTTCAACGCTTTCAGAAGAGCTTAAGGTAGAGACTCTCGAGCTAGCCAATTGCCGATTAAGCCATATGTCCTAGGGGAGAAACATGGCGTTAGCGGTAGCATCGACGTTTATGATCAACTCTCAACCTAGCAGTCGTAGGTGACAGCGAGGTGTTCAGGCAAGCTGAAAAGAGTAAACCTAGAGATAGCGGAAGGAGTGACCAACTAGCTTGAAGAGTGCTGGCCTATTCTTTTCTTTCCAGCGTTAACGTGGTTCACCTGTAGGATGAAGCTTAAGGAATATGATAATGTCTTTGCACAGTCGTAGGCTCCTGATATTGGCCATAGATATCACAGTCGCAACTCTCTCCCGCGGGTCAATTTTGGGAATGACCGTTAGCAGTTTGTTTCTGGGTGAGGTAGAGAGGACACTTACACTGTCCTTGGCAGATATGATATGCCAAACGAGTTGTCTACATAGACAACATGGATAGTACTGCAGTTCAATACTAGGTATTAAGCACGACTATTATGCCCTATGACTTGCCCTCTTTCAATGTCACTCAGCTCAGTGTTCATCAGCCAATCTCTAAATTGTTTGTGGTTATGTAGCGGCCAACTCTCCACTTAAATGCTTTGAAACAGCAAATTATGCGTAGCACACAGCACTTTTACTGAGTGGGAACTTTCCTGGTTCCTTGGAGGTTCCAAATGTCCAGATACCAGGCGTACTATCGGCATTTGATTGCAGTCGCATCGCGAATCCATAGCCATTGCTTTCTACAAGATCAAGTTGCCTAGCGCGTCAATCTTRTCGTGGAATGGTATGTCGATATGCCTGTCAGCAAGAAATTCGTTCTGGTGGGAGCGAGGAAAGGTGAGTATGGACAGTAGATCATTATCTATGGTACAGATAGCTGGTCACCAATTACGTATGTCAGTAGACTTTGGATAGAATTCAGTTCCTGACGTACTCTGGAAGATGCTCCTACACCCAGTGGAAATTCTCTTGCTCGAACTTTGTCAAGATATTCATCGTCATGCTCGTCGCTGAAGCCAGAATGACTCTCAAACCCCGCTGAAAGGTGGTATTTCACAGCTAGGTGATGTATGAGCCCACGCTGTATTATATTTATTTGTCCTGAATACGGCTCTTGAAAAGTCGCAACAGAATGGTGACTAGCACAGAAGAGGTGAGCGCCAAGCGTATGGACCATGTCATGCTTGCCCTGAGATTGCTGCGAGTGATACAGTAGCTTATTCCCTTTGAGCCAAACTGCTACTGACAGGAGATTTGCTCCATGATAAAATGTAGTGGCGAAGCAGGAAGAYGGTGYTCCTGATAAGAAGTTGCCTTTTATACCCAATTAGGGTGCTCCATCGCCACTGTTTACCCGGCTTCCTCGCTGAAGCAGAACGAGCATCAAATGAGCTGGGGGCACATTTCTGTCATTGTCTGATACTAGCCAGGGAGGTCAACACTTCTACTAGAGATGACAGGATCACAAGATGCGCAGGAGATCATTGTACAGAATGTTGAGCCCATGGATCTAGCACCAATGAGACCTACCTAGTGCCGCCGTAGGCCTCAGATAGCCATTCCACATGGCGATATGCGCCCTATAGTGCTCGTCCCTTTAACACATACCAGGCCCCCAGCAACAGCAACAGCCGATCAGATAAGTGATGATAGCTTCCAGAGGCAGAACTGCTCCTAGCGACCGATAGCTACCACCGCAAAGACGGCACTGAGACACAAGCTTCAAGCACTACGTCAACCCTAAAAAGAACGCACTGAGACGGCGGGGAAGGCGCCGCGTGGTATTGAGGCGCGACAAGTGCCCATAGGAAGCGCCCTAGAGCCCCCGAGCATAAGGAAGAGGCGAGTGGGACACCCACTGTGTATACGGAAAAGCATGCCTGCTGCCAGTGTATCTATGCCTCTGTCGACAAACCCGAGAATCTTATCAGAATTTACGAACGATTCGTGATTAGAATCACCTCACGTCATGCCTTCGTGGCAGGGTTTCGTAGTGGTGCGTGATCCAACGTTCTCCTTCACTACGTCGAGAGAGCCACAACACCATACATTTGATCCGCCTCACAAAATTAAAGAGAAATGCCTGGTGGAAGACCTACCACGAACATCGAGCCAACACGAAATTGGCGGAGAACTTCGGAGTCACACAGATGGAAAGCTAACTCAATGTATGCTGACATTGTCTTTTTACAATATAGGAGATGATTACAGAGAGTTTATAGCAGTGCTGTATACAAGCAAGTCACGTATCTTTACTGCTAAACAGTAGCTTGATTATCAAGAAATCTTGACAGGGCGTAATTGCATATGTGACATAGGAAACAACGCAGATACTATGGGCGAAGAGAGCGTGCCTTACTGACCATGCTCGTCGGTATAGCATATATACACAGTACATCACCAGATCAAAGGCCGCGAAACGTTAGGTTCATGACTTATAATGATGCAAGGCAGACTAAGTAGGGCAAGAAGAACGAGAACCACGCAGGGAAGTTGTGGAATCACTCGGAGATACAATGCCGCAGGTGCTTAAGGTCTAATTGGAAGAACCTTCCTTAGTCTTGAAGCGCGCCATTCTTCTCCATCTTCATCTCTTTACGGAATTATGTCTATTTGAGGAGAGGAGTGATGGTGACGGACAAAGCGAAGATAGAGGTAGGGTGACAAGGTCAGCGTTAGTGGTCCTGGCGTTGGTGTGGCGCCAAGAATTCTTCCCCAGAAATCAGATCCTGCGACAGCGATGTAGGCAATGGCAACCACATAAAACACTTGTGAATAGTGGCTCCGGTGCTTCGGATATGGCATAATAAGCGACGAGCGATGGTCATCTCATAAGGAATGAGCTGAAGAGGCGGAAGGGAAGGTCTCTGGTCGGAATGTTGACGCATTGAAAAGATACACCATGCATTCAAACCTTCATCATGGGAGCGAAGCTTGTTGCTCCCGCCAAGCGTAGTAGACCGTTCACACGCCATATCTCATCGAACAGCAGCCAGCTTGTATGCATTTTGTCTTATGAGGCTCTGAGCTTCATTGCCATCTGCCTGATCTTGCGCAATGGGTTGTAGATCTGCTTTTCCCTTCATTTCAACGCTTGGCGAATGAGTGGTAGGATAGAGCCGGAGTTGGTGCAGATATCGGCTGCGAAGTAAGCTATGATAGTGCCCAGGTATGTAGCTGATGGTGGAGCGGGTATGGGAGGAGCCGGAGGAGCCATGACGGTGTTGAAAAGCTCATTCAAGCCATCGTAGTTCCCCTTGGTGAAGTCATAGGCAATGTCAATAGACGATGGCCTATTGAAAGGGTCGCCTGATAGTGTGTACGAGCAACAAGTGATTGTAAGATATGTTAGCCTCCTTGAAGAGAAGCTCTGAAGCGAAGCCTTTGCTCTGGAGAGGCTTCAGAGTCGTAAGCGAGAGAGCGTCCTATGCATAGCGCTGGGTGTATTGCACTCTATGCAAAGCGCTGGTGGTATTGCATTGTATGCAGAGCTCGGGGCGTTTTGCATTAGTGTGGTTCAAGAACTCCTTTTTGTCTCCTGTTTTGTCTGATATGGGCAGAGGGTGCTGCTCTGAGCTCCTTCGCTTGAAGCTTCCTTAATAGGCTAGTCCAATGCTTGCTGTAGTTATATATATCTAATCTTATCATATCTTGTCGCATCAAGTTCCCCCTCGTGAATAACGCTTTGTGTGGGACGTATGTCAAAGATCAAAATATCCGTTGTTACAGGATCTCTTGATTGGATCCTGCGGCTTGTCAGACCTAAACCTAGTTCAGATTATTGGAATTCAGCCATTAAATGCCTTCAGTAAGCTTAACCCTACCAATTACAGCCGTATCCAGACCCTAATACCCATCTAGCATGAAAAGACTCCCTGACGCTCTTTATGCCGCATTAAAGCGACGCCTTCCTACCTTCTCAGAATCTCTCTTCACCACATTATGAGTAGGAGTGCCGAACAGCCCGTGAACAACGAAGGAGTGAGGCACTCCATCTCATCTCGACCACTCCCGCTATCAGCTGCCGATGACACAAACAAGCGGTATGAAGCATGCTAGCTGTTTCGCTAAGACAATGTTACCAGCTTCCGTGAAATCTGAGATTCACATAGACCATGCTATGATGTGGAGTCAATAGGTTTTTCAACATCCTCTCACGTGCATATGGACAAGAAGGGGCGTCATTTACAACGCTGGTCGCCTTAGACCTTCTAGCAGGCTCTGATCGTGCGAATCCTCAAGAGCATGCCTTACGCATCTAATATAACGACTTAACATCCTTTTACGCTTAAGGAAGGGCTTACAGGGATGGCTTCTTTCCACTGCCTTCCGCATCCAAAACTCGTTACAGTCTCTAAGGTTGTGCACAAGCACAAGCTCATTGCATTACACATCTCTCCTTCACAGCCGCGAGCCATAAGAAATGGGCCCCAATCGAGGCGTTGCCACACTACCACAAAGGCACAGAAGGTTATCACTGCGAACACGTATGTGATGAGGGTTTGGACACCGACTGGGCAGTAAGATGATCAGTGGGACGTTCGGCCAGGGCGTTGTGGGCGGGAACACGGAGTTGTTACTACAATCTTATCTTGGGTCGTGTCTTGACCGAGCTGCGCGTGTTGAACTGATACTCTTAGAGCTCCACAGACGTTGTCAGCGCGCTCGCGGCTTCTATGGGCTTCTTGCTCGCCGCTTTGGCCTCGCTAAGGAGTGTTGCATCTTTAATCTTGCGCAAAGAAGTACCAAAACAGAGACATTACGCTTCTAAGACATTCTTCGCCGGAGTGAACTCGCTGTTCACCACATCCACGTCATATTCCTTATGCTAGGAGTTACGAAGTCTAGACAAGGATATTCCTGAGGGTCTGATCAGCCCGATGAAGGAAGAACAACGAGCGCGAGACGACCATGAGAGCGTACGTAATGCATGTGATGGATGCTATATCGTATGACAACCCATCGAGTTAGACCTTATCTCGGGGTGGAGATACCTACCGCCGGTCTCTATTCGTCGGGTCTGGCCAGCCCGACTAATGGAGATGTAGGCATGTAAACACAGCTCAGCTGGAGCTTATGATGCGAATTGAAGGAAGCGGGGCGAATGGGGGGATGACAGGACGGCGGTATGCTGAAGGGTCGAGACAGTGACTGTAAACATGTATAGGAAAGGTAGATCGTACTGTCTCCGGTACAAGGAGACTAGTAGAAGAAAAAGGCCCCTCCCAGACTGAACAATAAGAAAAATTAAAACAAAACAAAAGACAAAAAAACAAAAAAAAACAAAAAAAACAAAAAAACAAAAAAAACAAAAAAAACCCAAAAAAAACCACCAATTGGTTCAGTCTGGGAGGGGTGGGTCGGAGGAAGGTGTATGTATGTCCATGTGTGTGTACACGGACATTATGTACAGTAGGTAGCTTAGCAGAGACAAAAAAGCTCAGGTCTGCTTAACTTTTCGTCCACTTGTGTTCACGACTTACTACTAGTGAAAGCGAAAATACAGTCAATTCAACCATAGTAACTTAATGCAACGTTGAAAATATGCTATGTGACTTCGCAATCCTTAATAGACGTCTGCTTTACTATTTCCCCTTTCTCACTCTGCGCGAAGTAAGATGCATTTTGAAAGCGGCCTTGTCCTAAACCCTCTGGCGTAAGGTACTRGGTGTAGGTGAGGTTCCCTCAGGTTAAAAGTCTTGGGTAAACACCGTACCTAGAAGTATGCTGTTGCAATGCTAGGACTTGATTCTATGGATAATTAGTGCATTGCCTGACCTTCTAAGGTCTATGGATAATGCTCTATATACATGAAGCGCAATGACTATTGGAATAGGGGCAGAATGCGCTAGAATGGTTGCAGTGTACTAGACAAGGAAAAATGAAGAAACTAGCTAAGCGAGTTAATAAAAAGGGATAATAGGGATAAGAAGTGATATTATAATATACCCCCCTAGCTTAAGCGGCAATCCGATTAAGCTAAAAGAATACGGTCAGAAATATCTATTATATTAAGTAGCTTAATAAAGTTTTAATATTTCTAATTAAGTAAGGCCTTAGTAAGATTATTAGCTAGTATTTTTATARTTAAGATTTATTAWATARWAATCYTTTTTTCTTATACTTCCTAATATAGCTAGTAACTATAGATATTAATATATCTTAGATATATTAAAAGTATCATGAAATTGACCCCGCATCCCAGTCGACCCCGTAGGCAAAAGGCACGCGACCCTACTAATTTAGCAGAGATCGTAGATATTTAGATATATAACGCTTGGTACTATAACAATTGCCCCCCCGAAAGAGAACAGATTGCGCGCCCTCGCGCTGGGCAGGTCCGACCCATTTATATAGGTGCCCCTAGGTAATGACCCCGTGAGCTAGACCACCAACCATGGTGGGAATAACCCGTAGCAGCCCGACCCAAACCAGTTGTCTGGTCGCGCGGACCCTAGAAAATAGTGGGAAATCTGAATGGGACGGGATCAAACCACCGCCGTTGCTACCATTTGTCACGAAATCGACCCCGCATCCCAGTCGACCCCGCAGGCAAAAGGCACGCGACCCTACTGATTCAGCAGAGATCGTGGATATTTAGATATATGACGCTTGGTACTGTGACAAAAAGCCTTAGAGTTTCTTTCTAAATAAGTCTTAGTATCTATTAATTATTATAGTTAATAATTATATCTTACTTAATATTAAATTTAATATTTTTAAAAAATCTCTTTTATTATAGAGTTTATTTAGTTATTTTTAATAATACTAGTAACTCTACTTTAGTACTTAATATAATAATAGTAACTTATTTAAATACCTTTTAATTAATTAATTCCTTATATAATTAGATAAGGAATCTAAATAAAGACTTATATATTTTAAAATTATCTATAAATATAGTATCTAAGCTTAATAAGAAGATAAAGTTATAATTTATTTAAAAAAATTTAATAGCTAAGTATTTTAAATAATATAAATAAGAAAGAACTTAATTAACTATATATAARTAAATTAGTAAGGGATTAGTAAGAAATTAGGCTAGTTTAACTATAGTAAATAATATATTAAGCYTAATAATARTAGCTATAAATATAAGTAATTTAATATACTATTAATATATAAAAATTTAATCCTTAGTAATAGTTTTATTATATAAGACTAGCTTATCTAATAATATTAGTATCTTATAGTAGAATATTATAATAGTAGTACTATACTTCTTAATAATCTTTTTAATATATAAATCCTAGYATAGATAGARYRTATTATTAATTTAAATAATATAGATTCCTAAGAACTAATTAAGATTAYTAAGACTAYRTATTTTATATTTTATAARTAATAAAGCTTTAAATTCTAAGTACTTTTCTTTATCTTAAAAATAATAAAGTATAATAAAATTATTAATATAAAAGAAAAGGATGAGCTAATTATTAATAAAGAGATAATTTATTCTTAGTATTAAATATAAATTAAGATTTAGTAATATTAATATAACTTCTTATAACTATAAAAGTAGAGACTATTTAAGTTTATAAAATATTTTAAGTAGGAGGTAATATTAATTCTTAAACTTTAAGAATAACTTAATATTTTTTAGATATTTAATAAAAACTTTTTTATTTATAATATTATTAATAAAGGTATTTATTATATTATATTATTTAGTTTTAAGTTTAAAGCTTATAGTAATAGTTATAAATATTTAAAATATATAAATAATTAATATAGTAATAGTAATATTTTACTTTATCTTTTATAAATCCTTTTTAATATATAGCCTTACCTTATACTTTATAAGATAGCTTATATTATTAAATTTATACTTAAATATCTATATAAGAGAAAGGATAAATTTTTTAGTAAATTAAATAATAAATTTAAAAATACCTTTAAAGTATAAATATTTAAATTCCTTATTAATAATTTAAATAAATTAAGTATTATAAGGGTATTTTAGTATACTTTTCTAATTCTTTAATTCTTCTAGGAAATTATTATAGTATTATAAATTTTTTAATTTTAAGATAGGATTTATAGTAAAAGTAGAATAATAGCTAGAATATTAATCTATATTATTAAGTATAATAGTATAGGTATACTACCTATTTCTTATCCTAATAGGTATAATTAAGGTATTATTAAGGTTTATAGAGATTTTAGTTATATATAGTACTATTATTCCTACTAGATAATATTCTTATTATATTTTCCTAATGCTTTTTCTGACGTCTTCTCTAACTGTTTCTCTGGAGATAGTATTTAGCAGTGATAGTAATAGTTTTAAAGTAGATTCACTTATATCTAATAGTAGTAGGGTTATATATATATATATAGGTATAGTAATAGCCTTATTTAACTATTTATTAAGTAATACTATCGTCGTTATTATAGGATAGAGTATTAGGATTAGTAATTCTTTCTTATCTTAATTATAAGTAATAAGGGAACTTAGGACATCTTATAAAATTTTAATAATATAATAAAGGTCGCGTTCTTAAATTAACTAAATAATATTAATATTATTAAGTTAATAATATATCTTCTTATTAAATTTAATATTTTATACGCGTATAATATCCTTCTTAGAAGGGATTTAAATATAGTAGATATTTTTTAAATTATARCTTATTAAATATCTAAGATATATATAYRCTTAAAGCTTTTAAAGCTTTARAATATTATAATTAARTARATATACTTAATARCTAWATAAYTTTATATAAGTAATACCTAGCTTCTTCTTATATAAAGACTTAAATAGGGTGATATTAGTTTTAAAGACTAAAATATAATTAAGGATATAAATAGCTACTAATATTATTTTTAATTATAAATTATATAGTAAATTTAAAGCTATTTATATATAATATACTTTTATAGTAATTACCCTCTTAGAGTATTTAGTTTTATTATTTTAAGTTAGGATATAAAGAGTTATATATTCTAAGATAATTCCTTCTTTAATATAAATATCTTTAAAGGCCTTTCCTAGGGCCTGTTTATTATTAGTATATATAAATAAGATTTATAATCTATAATAATACTTAGTAAGATTAACTATTTATTAAATAATTTTTATAACTTTAGATTTAAGGGTATAAGTTTAAATCTAATAATAACTAATAACTAGGTAGATAAAGTAGCTAATATAATAATATTTATTAAAGGTAATATCTATATATATAATATTATAAGTAATATATTATARYRGATATATTATARRTACTTTARARTTACTACTTCTTAAAATAATCTAATATACTTTAGATAGTTAGTATACCTTATAGTTTTAAAACTTATCTTAAGTATATAATAACTTTAGTTTAAGTCTATTAATAATAGAAGATAGTTATATAATAATATTAATACCTATATAACCTATAATACTATATAGATAATTAGGTATTATTTTAAAAATTTTTAGTAGAGTTAAGAAAAAAGTTAAAAAAGCTATTTTAGGAATATTAATACTATTTTATATATAAATTTATAGAGAAGATTAAGGGGTAATCTTATCTACCTTTTTTAAGTAAATTTTCAACTTTTCTTTAGGAGTAGATTTTAATATAGTAGATACTATATATATTATTAATATAAATAATAGATTATAGTATTCAACTATTTAATAATTATTATAAGGTTATAATAAGTAGAAGTAGTCCTCTTATTAATTATTATCTATATATAGGGTATCTTTTTTAGTATTTTAATAAATACCTCCTTCTTTTACTTAGCTAAATAAGACTAAATTTATAAAAAATCTTAATATAAGGGTAATATAGTTAAGTGTTATTTCTTCTATTATACTTAATAGTAAGGTAATATAAATGTTAACTATCCTATATACTTTAATTAAGTAGGTTATAGATCCTAATATAAAGTAATTATTAAATATAATAATATAAGTAATTTTAAATTAACTTAGATTATTATAGATATAGATATTAGACCCTAAATCTAATATCTAATAGTT
>KE598573.1:429973-453082 GCA_000444155.1 Cladonia macilenta KoLRI003786
ATATGAAAAAACTCATCCAAAAAACTTTTGTAGATGTATAGAGAGGCAGCAGCTAAAGGAGGATATTTAGAAGACTTAGAATTAAGTTATAATATCTATTAGGTATATTTAATAACTTTTATAAATTTTAGTTTTATACTGATTTCTTATTTTTCTTAGAGAGAGTGGAGTACTGTTAATATATAATATAAATTAACTTATTTAAGACTTTAGAGAAAATAAGTCACTATTAATCCTAATATAATATTGGTATAATTGAGTATAGTTAGTTTTATATAGATTCTTTTTTATTTTTAAAGCTACTTTTTATTATTTTCTCTTTTTAGTAGTCTTAAATATAGAGTTTTATATTAATTATTAACTTCTATAAGTTTATTATCTAAATTAGGGGTGATTACTTCTTATAGAATTTTAAGGGCTTAATAGGAATTATTCTTATTAAAGGTATATAGTAAATAGTTAGCTAAGATAAAATTTTATATAAAGTAAAGTATTATAGTAAAGACTTTTTATTAGTTCTTATATTTTATTATATCTTTTTTATATAATTATAATAAGTTTTAATATATTTTTAATCTTACTTCTAGTATATTACTAGGGACTATAACCCTAAGTAATATAAGTAGTTTTATATAACTTAGTTTATTTACTTTAGAGGGATTTATAAGGTCCTAAATTTTTATCTATTATATATTAGATTTAATAATTAAGAGCTACCTAATCTATTATAAGGTATTTATAAAGAAGATAGTATTTCTTATAATTATTAATAGGTCTATAGCATTAATAGATAACTATATAGAATTATTATTATTTTAGGATGAATAAGATTAAAAAATTTTTTATAATAGTTTATTACTTAGTAATTAATTAAGCGAGTAAATAAAGTAAATTTAGGCTTATAATTATTATAATGCTAGGACTTAATTCTATAGATAATTAGTATATTACCTAACTTTTTAAGGTCTATAGATGATGCTCTATATATATGAAGCGTAATGATTATTAGAATAGGGGCAGAATGCGCTAGAATGGTTGCAGTGTACTAGACAAGGAAAAACGAAGAAACTAGCTAAGCGAGTTGACGAAAAGGGATAACAGGGATAAGAAGCGATATTGCAACATATGCGCCCGGGCCTCTATTCTCTAGAGGCCCGGCCCCTAACTTAGGGTCTGTAGTCCCTGGAATAGCGGGCTGCGGCCCGATCCGGGGCATTTCATCAGGGCGGTGCGCCATCTACTTTCGGTATCGTTTTCAATAACGATCCTCGGGGCTCTTCCAACTTGGACCCCTAGGGTCATGCGCCCGGGCCGGGGTCGCCCTAAGAAACCAGCACTAGCTGGCCCGAGGATCGTGCATTAACAAATTCGAACCCTCCACCTTTATCACCCACGACCACCAACACCTCCTCCCCACTTGCCTGTCCCGAGCTTTTGTTGACGTTGTGCTGACTCTGGCGAGGATGCCATTCTTGACTTCTGTCTCTGCGACCCCCCGCATGTGCTTCTCGTGTTATCCACCACATGGACAGCGGGGCGGCAAAGACTTGACTGTCGCCCTACTAGCTAGGCACAGGCACTGCACCAGTTCTAAACAGCTCCAGGACTGAACGACACCCGCCAATGTGATAACGGTTAACACCGTCTCTATCATGCAACACATCAAGGCACAACACAGACGGCGGCCGCCCTATTAGGGTCCCCGCAATTGGTGACAGGCCCTGCTACATCGAGAGACTGTCGGAACATCCACACACCACGCTAAACCTCACGATTGGAGGTACTACTGGCGAAGGGATGGTTGGCAAGGCTATCGAATTGCGATCATGCCACTGAAGGAACAAGAGCTGGCAAAACGCGCAAATGTTGTGAAGAACAGCAGACAAAGAACGCAAGACAAGCCGGATACACTCAAGACGCTATCAGCCAGTCGCTCTTGTCCAACCTACTGCTCACAACACAGCAAAGTTCGCGATAGTACGACACCATTGAACGGTTATTGGGATAATCTTAGCTAAATGTGATGACAGAGTATCCAGTATCACTCAATTTCTCATAAGAGCCCGAATCCTATCTAGCTTCACCTACGCGACAACCGAGACCGATTCCTTAGTCCTCCTTCGGCCCTTCCTCTACGTCCATATCTCAGCGCAGAAGAGCATGTGGTCACATTATCAGAGGCGATGATGGACCTCAAAGGATACTCCGGCGATTATCTCATGTTGGAGAATCAATGGATGGACAAATCTGCGTCTGGCATACATATAGAATAACCGGTGGCTTGACATTTCCTTGATTGGAATGCCACTCACTCATGAGTTGCGCGGTTGAAGGAAGGTCAGTGGAGTCTAATATTCTATAGATGATTTAAAACTAATTTATCATGCCAGAGTCACAATCAAAATCAAAGTTGTACTGGTCTATCCATGCCTGTACACCTATACTACCTTTAAGACTCTGCCTTCAATTCTCGCCAATAACATTCAACTGCCGCCACTTAGTGTACCCCTTTACCGCTAGGTCCTACGGATATGGGATGACGAAACATACATCACCACCAGCGCGTACGCCACCTTATGGTATCAGTGTCGTAAATCCAGTCATTGGGGACTGGGACTAAGGCAGGACATTGATGATGTCAACAGGTGGGGAAAGCAAAGACACCTTGTGGGTTTGAATTACCTCTCTAATTACTGGCGCTTTTCCAGATATAACCATAGTGATCCTGCGCAACAGAAAAGCGTGAGTTACTAACTAGCCTCCCTTAATAGGGTGCACAAGATCTTTTTGCGTCAATAGGCTCCTCACACAACCTCTAGGAACTGTTTGTCCTCCTGGTCATAGGTTCTACGTATCTTCTACAGAGTATACTTGCACCTTCACAGTCACTTACATTCATTGTCTCAAATGGGATCACAATAGCCCTATCCAAAGAATAAATRTGCTCTGCTAATATACCCTCGACGACAGTATAAGCTTCGTGCTCTCTGAACATCCGGTCCTAGTGTATCTCCTATRTCTCCAATCTAACAGGCCTTCGTTCTACTTTCTCTCGGTCTCCTTAGCTCGAAGAAATTCCAACTAGCAATGAGTCCATTTCCGCTACTCCACCAACTACAGATGGATCTCACGAACATGCCAATACATCACTTTTAAGACATGGATCAGAGTATTCTGCCATTGCAGGAGTTACATCTTCATAAATAGTCGTCCCTTTTAAGACCTTCGGAATCCCAGCTTCTCTATGCCAGACGATCCATCCAATAGTTCAACTAACGCAGCCTAGCCCTCGCGCCCCATATCCAGAGCCAAGAAAACTCGAAAGGGGGTTTGAAGTCACAGCGAGGACTGCATCCATAACAGCCACACATATGGCAGTTTCTAATCCCCAGGCTCACCCCACAGAAATTACAAGCGTTTAACGCACCTGAAATACGCTCTACTATACTGGTGATACCACAGGCTCAATGCTCTAGAATTAAAACAATATCACCATTCACCTCATGAATATCGTACGAAGCATTCCGACCCTAACAATCGCTCTGCCACCATCTATCACAGACCTCTCGGCCTTCATCTCGCATCCGTTCAAAGCCGCAACCACCTACCTAGACCAACCGAAGAACCCCAGCGCCGACCCCACAGCAATAGACCCCTACTCCGCAACCCAGGACTCCTTTTTAGCTTACGTGTCAGATACAGAGTCCGCTTCGAATGCCGCAGTTGTTCAGAAGCTTCCAGTCGAGATAGGATTACGATTCGCCTGTAACGAAGGCAGTGGGTCCGTTTATTGCACAGGTGACTCCTGCTACTTCGGGTTCTGCAATGCGGGACATGGATTCCCTACCATAGGTGGGATGTATGGTTCGGTGTGGTTATCAGGCGCTGTGCTGGGTGTTGAGGTCGTTAAGCTGCTGGGTAGGAAAATGTGTTTGGGCGGAAATCTGGAGGCTTGAATGGCTAGGATCGGGAGTGTAAGTGTTGAAGAATCTCCACCTGATGCTCCTTCCTAGCGTTGCCTTAGCTCGCCACTCATAGGTGTTATCCTGTTAGCACTCCCCATCATGTATATAGAGGCATCCTTTATAGATTCTAGCACCTTAGGCGAGGCATCATCATCTACACTCATGAGCCCGGTTTGCCCCAGCTGGTATCACTACTAAGTATACCGCCGCTGCATCTCGTTAACAGCCTTAGCCTCACCCCAGTTCAACTCAACACGGCAGAGCCTCCGTCCCTCATCCATTCTATTCTCTTCAACACGGCAGCGCTATCAACAGGCACCGTCTTTCATCACTAGCTACATCTGATATCGCATCAGCATCAGCCTCACTCAGAGCCGTATCTAACAGCGAATCAATATCACTCAATCCAGGTCAACACGGCACGGTCAATCATCACGGCACAGTCAACCATCAACCCTCATCATCGTCAAGCCCAGCGACTACCAGCCAGTCGATTCAGCGGTCTCGTACCTAAGGCTCTCCAAGGAATAGCTGAGAGGACGAGTTTAAGCCCAGAGACTTCTAGGATGGTAGCTAATCCAACGGTCGAAAGCCCAAGGCTATCAACACTATCAGCAACAGCTACGGTCGTCAAACTCACTCAACGTCACCTGCTGTGACATCCATCAATTGCCACCCGCTGTGGCATCAATAACACCATCAATCGCCATCAGCGATCAGCTGCCGTCGGGCACCATCAGCCCCATCGATACTTTCATTACGTCATACGACTCACCGATTCATTGCACTTCAGCAAGCCAATCAAAGGCATTAAGCGCCGTTCTCAAGCAATAACTCCACTACACTTCGATGGCCGCTCCGCGCTGCCATATAGAGAGCTGGCTTTCCATCGCGATCCCAACCATCAACATCAGCGCCTTTTTTCAATAACAGCTCCACTATACTTTGATCACCACCATAGGCTGCTCCGTGGAGAGCTGTCTTTCTACTAAAATCTTGTCTGTTAACATCAGCGCCTTTGTCAAGCGATAGTGCCATAATTCTCTGATAACCGCCATAGGCTGCTCCATAGAGTGCTGCCTTTCCATCTTTACCCTGTCTATTAACATTAGCGCCTCTTTCTAGTAAAAGTCGTACTGAATTTTCATGCACTTTCTACGCTGCCATCATAAGTACCGTACGTCCGTATTTATTTGACATATCAATCAAAGCTCCTCGATCAAGGAGCAATCTTAAGGTCGCTATATGGCCCCCACTTACGGCGCAGTGCAACACAGTAAGAGAGTAATTGTTAGGTTTTACGTCTACCAGAGTGCCTCGGTCCAGAAGAGTACCCACTGACTCTAATAGATCAAAGTACGCTGCGGTATATATTCCTAGCACATCACGCAGGCTGTCACGCCCTAGACTGTGCCGAAGCGGTTCACTTTGAGCTAGACCTAGGATTTTATCGCTAGGCTCTAGTAATTAGAAGACCAAATGTTGTATTCTTGCATCATATTGCGCTTTTTCATGTGGGTAGAAGCCCCAATATCGAGCGGCATAAGACCAGGAAGGATAGGCCGCTTCCATTTCAGCTATGTTTGTCTTTACGTTTATCCAGTTATACTTCCCCTCAGAGATCTGGGCGGATATGGTAAACAAAAGGTATCTTAGACAACCAAGTGTCATGTCAATCTCCGTAATGGCAATGAGTTCCGCTCGAACACGCACAAGATAATATTGTGTGGTGCAATATACCAAACGTATAGTATGATTCTCTCGGTCGATTGCGACTAACCTAGAGCAAATATCAACAATCACGTCTTTGTCGGGTAAAGACCCAGGATCTATTTCCTTGGCACCTGGCTTGATGGCTAGAGCATGCTGTAGCTCTATGATACTCAATGGCCGCTTAGCACATGAGATCCACATTAGGGTTCATTTCGTCAGCTGGACATCTTCGTTATCCTGGCTAGATATTCGCTTGATGGCATCGGCATCAGTGTCATCTAAATTTTCTGACACCCTTTGCAAAGCTAAGCGGACATCCTTTTCGTTGATTTTCTTCGCAAGTGATCTAAGATGAAGCTGAGCCATTAGGAACCTTATCGAAGTCAGTAACATACATACTGTTTAGAATAAAAATAGTCGTCCTACAGCGTACATTCCTTGTGCTTTGGCAATGACAGTATCGATGATAGAGGCACGGAAGGCATCATCTCCAAGTACATATAGCATCAGACGGCGCTCCTTCTATTCTTAATATATTTTCGAATATCCTCATCAGCAGGGCGGATTTCAAGGTAAGCCATGCCTTACAAATATGCCTCTACAGAGGCGATAGGTCGCGATGTGATTATCAAGCGCACATTTAGTATTTTGAGAAGGCTTTATAGTATTTTCAGTAGCTCTTCTCTTATGTAATTGTTGACTGAGCACTCATCTATAGCATCCACTATAACTAATAATTATAAATTTCCACTTGATGAACCAGTATCAACCTATTGGAGCCTCTGATCAGCAGCATGGTCCCTTCCCCTAACATCACCAATAGCTTGCTACTATTAGGTGTTATCCTGTTAGCACTCCTCATCATATATATAAGTAGCGATCTCTAAAGATTCTAGCACCTCAGGCGCGGCATCTTCTACAATTATAAGCCCGGTTGGTCCTAGCTAGTATCACAATCAAGTATATCACCGCTGAATCTCGTCAACAGCCTCAGCCTCATTYAGTCAAGTTAATACGGCAAAGCCACCGTCACCTTATTTCATTTCTTCAACACGGCAGGATTCAAGCAGCCACCATCACCACCTTTCTCAACACGTCACGATTTGCCACCATGAGGTGTTATCCTGTTAGCACTCCTCATTATATATATTAGCCGCGACCTCTATAGATTCTAGTACCTTAGGCGAGGCATCCTCTACACAACCTTAAACCAAAATTTGCACCAAAAATAGTGGAAGCTAGAGCATATGTACGAACTTTCCAAATCATTCCGTTGAAGTTTTTGTCCCTGGATTTTGCAATATCTTCGTCCGGAATTTCATACGGCGTTATGGCGTCGGTACTAGGAGTGGAGCGGTCTGGCATAAAAYTGCCYAAAAGAATATCGTCTTTGCCTAATGGCGCAGTAGTGAGGGAAAAAATTGGGAGACGACATTTTATTCAATCGGTATTAATGTGAAGCTGCCTCTTTTGTCATATGAGGCATGAACTTCTGTGCTGCCTAATCGACTATAATAGGAGGCGGGGTTAACGTTGGGCTCCCAGCTAAGAGGTGAGGCTCTTTGATTATTAGCATAAGTTATACCTCTTTTGGCATCCAAGCATACCATAAGCTGAGATTATAATATTTACTAAGTGGATCTTACTACAAAGCGGACAACATTACTTCTTAACAGACTACCTTTCCTAGAATCACGAATTCTTTCTCACAGTGCTCCAAAAGACTCATCTTTCCGCAACAGAGATCACCACCGTAGAAGATTCTCTTTCAGACCAAATCGAAAGATTTAAAGAATAATTGAAGGTGCTATGCCCTGAAAGAACCTTACCTACGCGGGAAGAGGAAGAATAGGGTTGAAATATCTTATTTAAAATTGAAGATAAGCTCAGTATTCTGTACTTCAAGAGATCCAAAGAATTGAATTAAATTAAAGATATTAAACAGGTACTGAAACATACCTAAGCGGCCTTAAGCAGGTTCTAAAAGGATAAAGCTAGAATTAATTGATGAATTAAGTAAGCACTCTCTTCCTTTAGTATCGTAACATCAATATTAAATCATTCCTAGTTGAAGCACTCTCCAATTTTCGCGAGCTCATCAAACTACCCTTCAAAGATAGCGCTGAAAGAGGCTCGATTTTAGAAAACTTTTGGGCGATTTTGAAGGACCGGACTGGTACAAAGGACATCCTTGAAGACGTCCAAGATGGTTTTAATGCTGTGAAAGAGGTACTCAGCACAAATGATTCATATAAGCACCTCAGTCCAGACACAGTCTAGGACTTATTAGCCTTACACTTAATTAGGTTTGATACTGTAGATAGCTATCCTGATTTATATAAGGCAATCTCCACGGCAAGTCTAGCGATTAGAGTCTCACAACTGAACAATTCTGAGAGAACGACTTTGACGCACAACTTAGTAACATTACTTGATGACAGGTATACCCTATTAAAGATTACCAACGATCTAATGCGTTCCGTACGGATCTAGAGACATTTTGTCAATACTGCTTAAACGAGGGGCGAAAAGTCTAAAGGAGTAGTCCATGGACTACTCTCAGCTCTTTTAAACTATTTCAAATCAGCAAGCGATATCAAAATATTAAATAAAGCTATTGAGATCGGAGAACAAGCTGTGGAAACTGTTAGTCAAGACCAAGATCTTTTGTAATTTTCGAATAACCTCTGCATGTTCTATAACTCAAGACATCTAGGGGCCGGCCGACCTAGTGATATTGACAAAGTCATTTCCGTTGGACGTAAAAAGTTCCACTAGCGCCATTAATCTATCTATGACTCCCGCTTTGAGACTAACTGGACCCTCTCATGACGTAGCTGCAATAGCTCCTGGGTCCTCCTCTTGTTCCTTCTACTCTAGATACAACCAATGTTTTTAAAGTAGTGGAAAATKCTCCCTATACGGATAACCCACAATCTACTTCAAGTGGACTCTCTGCTGCTCTAGATATACTTCCTTTAGGGAATACTAGTCCTACCGTAGTTTTGAATACCGCTCGTATAACTGTACTAGCTTCTGGTATGGTTCTAGGTTCGGATAAGCCTATCTCTAATGTAGATGGTACTCTCCTAACTTCGCAGAAAGTAGCGACTAAGACTGCCATCGGCTCTATTAAAGCGTCTGACGTCAACTTAGCTCCCACCGATAGACGAACTACTTGACTCGCTCTTTGGCTATAAGCTGAAAACGTACCAACATGTGTTGAAGTTCTGTAAACTTTAAGGGAAGATAACCTGGAAATACACAAGATGCTTGAGGGCCTCGAGAAAACCAACGATAGACTTCTGGAATCCCAATTGGACACAGCAAAATCAGAAGAGAAAGCGGTTGTGCAAAGGTACAAGGCATATCTACCGAATTTGGTTGCCGTACGGCGTATAGCTATGACGGCAGCAGCATTGGATCCGCATAAAACCGCGCCCCTTGGCTGTGCATGTGTCTTCTTCTTTATTGAGGTGCGTGGATCCCCTATATACCAGCATTTGGCTAATCGCTTCGGCTCCTTTTAAACAATTTGTTACTAGAAGATAAATAAAAGACGCGAAACATCCTATTCAAGAGTATTGTTGCTATCAACGAATAAATATCATTCAAATCCAACTTTGAAGAAAAAATAATGACGCGATCTAGGGTAAAGTTAAAGAATTAGAGAGGCTACTAACTGGCTAACATCTCCAAGAAATGCGGCTCTTGTGTGATACTTTACTCTCTTAAAAGATCGTTAATAAAGCGTGCAGGTTAGTTTAGCTTAGTATATTTCTAGTCCTTAGTTAAGACTAAATGATACTATTACTTTAGCCTTATTTATTAGACTTATGTAGCCTAGGATGATCTAATTCCTTAGGCTAGAACTCCTAAGGTTAGCTTGTATTAATGTACTAGATCTTTATATTATCTAAAGATTCTTATATACCTTAAATGTTACTTAAGCTAACTATTTCCTCTCTCTAGTCTATACTTATAATAAAGGAAACATCCGTCTCTGTCTATTTACTCTTAGGAATAGTATTAATTAAACCTTCTTTAACTATACTTAGACTTTTTAGAATTACTTCATAAGATCTCTTACCTATAATGTTAAGTAATTCCTATATAGCTTAATCCTTACATAACTTCTTTAGCTCTTCTCCTTCTTTAAATTTTCTCTTTTTTAGGTACCTACAAATTACTTTTCCTTAGCTAAGGACTGCCTCATTAGTTATAAAGTCTTTGAGACTATTTTAAATAATAAATGAACGCCACAATCTAATCTTAAGGAGAGCCACGCCTATAGAATAGATCTCGTAGGCTATTATAATGAATGGGCCCCTAGGGGGCCCCTAGCACCTATTATATAGGGCTAAATAGGATCTTTAGGTACTGAAGCCCTAAAGATCTAACCTAGAGCTTTTGCCCCTAGGGGGTGTTTAGCGTAGTAGTTAGGGTAGTCTATTATAATTATCTTTAGGGCTTTAGAGGGGGCTAATGCTACTAATAAGGGAGCTAATCCCCCTAGAGCTACTAAGGAAAAAGGGTTCTATATTTAATTCCAGCCCTACCTGCTATAAAAACTTAAAATTTTATATTTAGGTGCTTAGAAAAGGCCTTAAAGTAATCTAATTAGAGGGAATAGAATATTTAAATAGGCCCTAAAGCTATCTAATAGCGTATAAGAGCAGCCCTATAACATAAACTAATTAAATTTAATAGGGTACTTATAATAGGCCTTAAAGCTATCTATTAGTATATAGGGGCCTTAGAGCGGCCTTATAGCGTAAACTAATTAAATTTAATAAAGTATTTATAACGGGCCTTAAAGCTATCTAATTAGTAGAATTTTAGTACGCGTAAGAACTTAATAAGGCCTTAGTAGTACTAATTATCTAAGTTACCTAGAATTATTATTTAAACACAGATAATTACTTAAAGCTAAAGGCCTTAGAGCGGTGTATAGGGTGCCTTAATAAGGGCCTTATAACGCCCCTTAGAAAATTATTTAAATAACCCTAAAGCTTAGCTAGCTTAGACGCGAATATCCTTAAAAAATTATTTAGGTAGCCCTAAAGCTTAATTAGCTTAGACGCGAATATTCTTAGAAAAAAGTTTCTGTCCTAAGAAGGTCCTTATAAGGGGCCTTAAGAATTACTTTTACTCTAGTAACTCAGGACGAGCTGCTTAGAAAAGAAGATAATTATAATAAATGGGCTTCTAGGAGGCCCCTAGCACCTATTACATAGGGCTAAATAAGATCTTTAGGCACTGAAGCCCTAAAGATCCAACCTAGAGCTTTTGCCCCTAGGGGGTATTTAGCGTAGTAGTTAGGGTAGTCTATTACAGCTATAATTTATTTAGTTATTAATTATCCTTACTATAATAAGTAGTTATAAAGATCTTGTTCCTAATTTATATCTTCTTAAGGATTATTATATATGTCTAGCGTTTCTTACTGTGCTTAGCTAAATCTAGTTAAGAATAAAATACTTAATAATAATATCTTAAGAGTGTTTCTCTTTTCTTTTAAGTAATAACTATTATAATCTATCTTCTTAAGTAGGATAATAGGTTCTAGCTAAAGTACTTTATATACTAGACTCACTATATAATTATAAAGGATAGTAGTAGTAATCTCTTTACATAATTAAATTTTAAAGGTAATTAAAGGTTCTACTTATAAATTAGGATTAAGTAGTAGATCTCTTAAAGTCCTAGGTAACCCTACTCTAGAATAAATTTTAGTATTATTTAAGACTATAGTAGCTTTAGCTAATATATATAACCTTTATAATATAAGATATATATAGTATAAGGATTAGCTACAGTAAGTATTTCTACTAAGTAGTAGATAATAGAATTAAGGTACTTAATATTATCCGTATAAATATACCTTTAATGTTATATAAAGAAATCGCTCTAAGGAGCGTTAGCGTCCAGAGTTCTAACAAGATAATGGAATGTCGCAGAGTTAATTATCTAGGACCAGAAGAGACTGCAGGAGGAGTTTATTTCTTTTAGGACTTAATATTATCTATTACTTTAACGAGATTTTTTCCTAGGCTTGAAGCTCTTGAGGTAGGAAGAGCTCTAGGGATAGTTTCTGCTAAGAGAGGCGTGGCTTCTTTAAACCCAAAACCTATACAATGCCGTAACTGGATCAACTCTATAAATCTGCGTTGCAACGTCTCTATTTCCGGAATCAAGACTTCTACGCATTCTTGACTTTTAGTGCCTATAGTCCTAGTCTAATCTTAAGGTCTAGGCCTTGGGCGAGGCTAAAGACTTTAGAAACATCTCAATAATTCTTAACTAGCTGCCTAATAACATTAACTAGACTTTCTTAGATTAATAGTGTCTTAATAAAATAGAGATCAGCTAAGATCTAAGAACTTTTATTTATAAGTATTAAAAGTATTTAAATTACTAAAGATATTTATTATAATAGAAATATTAGGTCTTTATTATTATATTAAAATAGTATTAGTATACTTATAAGTATAAGGTACCTAGCCTTAAGCTAGCCTTAGCCCTAAGTAAATTATTATTTAATGGATTTTACTTACCTTTAATCTTATATCCTCTTTAGGTACTACTATAGTACTTAAAAAAACTTAATTCCTATATAATAAATTATAATTAAATCTACTATAAGACTACTAAGCTTATATAGTAGAGGCTTCTATAGCTTAAATTAAAAACTAATTATTATTATAATAATATACTTAACTCACTACCTTATTTTAGTTTAAGGTTATATTATATTTTAGTTAATTTAAGTATTTTAGTTAATATAGTATTAAAATATATAGAATTATATTTCTAGAAGTCTAAGACACCTAATATATTTTTAAACTTATATAGGAGAATACTTTAAGGCTTATATAATATTACTAACTTAAGATATATTAATTATAGGATATTAATAATACATAAGTAAATTATTTATAATATAGTTATTATACTAACTATACCTCTCTATAATTTTAAATATTTAATACTTTAGATTATATCCTACTATTATAATATCTTCTAGGCATTAACTCTAAGCGGCTTGTAGAAGCTAAAAAATATTTATATAAGAATTAAAACTATTACTACTAACCTAGTATTAGCCTTACTTAAGTAAATAATAGTTAAGTATCTATAATTATTTATATAAGAAGAAAGCTAATATAAATCTATTAAACTTTATAAACTTCCTAAGTAAAGAGGATGTAAGCATTAAGCCTAGTATTCTATTAAATAATATAAAGTTAGTAGGATTAGGATTAATAATAAAAGTCTCCTTAACTATTTAAAAAGAATAATAAGTGGCTAAAAAGAAAATAAGAAGTAATAAGATATTAATATAAAACATAAACTTTTCTTATAAATATAATATAACCTTTACTATAGCAACTAGAGAATTCTATAATAATATTAAAAATATAATATAAGAGATTTTAGTAATAGTAAGGGTAAGTAAGATATTAATAGGAATTAATTAATAATATAGGTTTACTTTAATATTAAGGAGCTACTATTAATTTATTAAAATATTATATACCTCCTAGCTATATTATAAGATAATAATAAGAAATACTAAGTAAATTATCTTTTTTTCCTACTTATAATTATTAAGCTTACTAATAAAGATATCCTAACCTTAGATATATTCTACATAAATTATTTTAAGAGTAAGTCTTATAAAGCTAATTTTAAGTTTATTACTAATATTATTAATAGGTTATTAACTTTATATATATATAGGATTATTTATAGAGACTTTAAATTATAGAATATTTTTCTATTTAAGGACTTAGAGATAAAGGGAGTATTAGTTACTAAGATAACTAACTTTAGGTTTTCTAATATTAACTTCTTAAATAAAAGTATTAGGGGTAAGTCTAAGCAATAGATAGTACTTAAGCATATTTTTAACTACCCTAAAAAAATTATTATAATAATATAAAAGCTTAATAATTATAGATATATAAGTAACGTTTATTCTTTTAGCTTAGTAGTAGTTTTTATTACTCTTAATAATATTAATTCTTTAGTTATTTAAGTAGATAGAAATAAGAATATTATTAAAGCTAAAATAATAATTAAAGAGCTTAAGTTTACTAATAAAATAAGAAAAAAAGTTAAAAAGATATTTTATACTTACTATAAAGGACTTAGATAGTAGAAAGTAATATTAATAAATATTTACTTATATATTACCTCTTATTAATTTATAATATATTATAAAGTATATTACTAAAGCAAGTAAGTTTATTAGCTAGGAAAAGATTAAAACTTATAGAAAAATAAGTTATAGCTCTTTACTTATCCTAATCTACTTACTAAAACTTATTATATTAAGGGACTAGTTTACTAGATAGAGAAAGCTTAACTAATTTAAAATTAAACCCTTTATAAATATATTTAATTATTCTAATATATATATATCTATATATAAAGTATTCACTAAAAGGTAATACTTATATTTATTATAATATAGACTTAAAGAAATATCTTTATAAACCTAAAGTATTAACTTAGTAGTAAAGTTCTTAGTTTATAACTAAATTAAGTTAAGACTAAGCTTTATACTATTATTACTAAAATACTAGATTTTAGAGAGCTATAATTCCTTTAACTATATAGGATAGTATTATATAAGAGGAAGGAAAATATAAGAATAAAGGCTTATAAAGAAGAAGGAGCCGCTACTAATAATAAAAATATAAAAATAAATAAAGAAGGGGTAAGTGTTTTTATTATATTAATAATTATATTTATTAGTAGAATAATTTATTTACTTAAGTAACTTATACTAATTAAATATATAATAAATTAAAAATTAATTTCCCTTACTTAAGATTAGTTTAATATAATTAGAATATTTAATAGAAAAATTTCTATAATACTCTATACTAAACTAAACTTCTTAGATCTTAATAATAATATTTAGCCTTAACTATTTATATTAATAAATAAAAACTATTTTAAGGAAGCTATAGAACTTTTATAATTAAACCCTTCCCTTATTAAAAAAGTTAAGTTTTAAATTAGTTAGTTCCTTATTTATCTTACTACCTATAAAGGTCACACTTAATTTCTCTATATATTTATATTAGATTTTAGAGTAAACCCTAATATTTAGTCTAGCTTTTCTTAGTCCATACCTCTTTATTAAGTAGTAAGTAGAATATAAGTAGATATAATAAAGATTTTACTAAATATAAAAGCCTATATTAATATATAGACTAGTATAAGTAAAGAGAATTAATAATATATTACTCTAAAGCTTACTATATATTAATTCTCTAATAATAATTATTTATAAAATAATATAAAGCTTATTTATATTTTACTATATAAAGGAGCGAATTAGTTAAGAAACTTTAATAGTATAATCTCTTACCTATAAAATATTCTTTAAAGATTAAAGTATTATTTAATAGATCTAGGCTATCCTATTATTTATTTAATAATAAAAGATATTAATCTTCTAAGGCTTTTCTTTAATTATATTAGCCTTAAGGACTTAAGACTTATTATTTACTACTAAAATTCTATTAAGAATATAATACTTTACTATATAATTATACTTACTAAATTTAATATATTTAGATTTCTTCTAGGAGCTTAAAGCTAATTTAAGCTTAAAAAATATTAATAATTAAATAATATATATTAAGTTATTAATATAAACTATTATATAAAACTAACTATAGATAGCCCTAATTTAAGTATTAATTACACTTAAAAATAAAAAGTAGTTTAGCCTTAAGAATATTAATAAAGTCCTTACTCTACTTAAGAAGATAAGCGGAGATATTATTATACTAAATAACTATACTTTTAATAAGAAAGAAGTTAAAAATATTCTTTTTAATATAAATTCAGCTCTATAACTTAATAGAATTTATAATTTAATTTAAATTGCTAATACTTAATCTAAATTATTACCCTATTTAAATAGTAAGAGTCTATATCTTTTAAAGCTTATATTTATTATTAAGATATAACATCCTCTAATTACTCTTATATAATATCTTAAGATATAAGTAGTAAAGTAAAGAGATAAGTTTATATTACTTAACTTACTCCTAAAAGATAGAAAGAATTCTTTAAGGAGGTTAACTAAGAAATAAAAAGCCTTTTTATATCCTAGATATAAGAAGATAAAATTCCTTAACTTACTAAACTTATAAAAGACTCTATAATCTCTACTTATAACTAAATAGTAAATAAAGATAGGTTTATAAATATTATTATTAATTACTTAAATAATTAACTAGTTCATTAAAATAAGGGTTATAAATAATATAAAAAAGAACTTAACTTTAATATTAATTATAGGCTAGAGGACTTACTAAGAAGGTTTCTATATATTATAAAATTTAAAGTTATTTACTCTCTAGTAACTAAAATATATCTAGTAAATAATTAATAAAGGGAAAATTCTATTCTATAACCTTACTATAGTGGCAAATTTTAGTTAAAGTCTTAAAAATATAAATAACTACATAACCTTTTAATCCCTAAGAATTAGACTATAAATAATATCTTAAGCTCTTAATAAGCTTTCCCCTAGAAAGAAGATATCTAAAGGCTATAATCTTTATCATAAAGAGTTACTCTTTTCTTTATATAACTTATTATTTTCTTTCTTTTCTTTCTTCTATTTACCTTCTTAGCTACTCTAATAGTAAAGACTATATATTATAATAATAGCTTTTAGGTCATTATAAGCTACTTAATACATAAGTTATTTTTAGCTAGTTAAGTATTTATTAATTAGGATTACTATCTTTATCTAAATATCCTCTAAAGCTTGTAAGTAGTATAGGAACTTATATTATTCTAAGCTTAGTACTAGCACTAGTTTTTAATAAAAGAACTATTTATTCTATCTATTAATATAAAGCTTATTATTATAGTTACGCCGCGCAACGGGTTTTCGCCAAGACTTTGACTTTTTCACACTCTTTCCTTTAATAACTTTTTTATCTATTAAGACAATTTTTATATTAGGGCACGGATTAAAAGCACTGCTTAAGGGCTTTAAAATGATGCCCTAATCACGCTAAACCTATGTGAGTTAGTGGAGTTATTGAGGTTTCAAAACGGGCACTCGAAAATCGGGTCGGGTTGGGATTTTTTTGAAAACCCGACCCGACCTGTTGCTCCTGACGCTAATAACTCCACTAACTAAGATTGGTTTAGCGTGATTAGGGCATCATTTTAAAGCCCTTAAGCAGBGCTTTYAATYCRTGYCCTAATATTAAAATTATCTTAATAGATAAAAAAGTTATTAAGAAMATGAAAATTTTTAAAAACACGCTAAAAAAACCCGACCCGACCCATTGCGCGGCGTAATTATAGTAGATATACTTACCTATTTAAATAATATATAAAAGAATATATTATACCTTATCTACTAGTTTTCTCTAAAGTCTAAGAATATTATTTATCCTATGCTATAATATATAGTAATAGGGGAGCTAATAATGAAATAGAAAAATAGGGGGTTACTAAGGAATACTTAAGGTAATAGATAATAGGAATTTTAGGGAAATAATTTACATAAATAGAAACTTATTAATGTTATAGAATATCCTATATAGATAGTTATTAAAAAGCGTTAAGTAAAATTAAAGTAAGTAATTAAGAGAATAAGAAATAACTTCCCTAAATACTAAATAAAAACTAATTATAGTAGGAGTGCCTTTTAGTAAAAGACACTAAGCTAAAAAGTAATTAGTATAAATAAGCTCTTTAGAGATAAATACTCTATATATTTCTTAATTTAGTAAGAGCTATGCTACGCAACAGGTTAGGTTCAACCCAATAGGTTTTAAGTTAAGTTTAAGTCAGATTAAGTTTTAGATTAGATTTAAGAGTCTAATTAAAAACCTAACCTAAACTTAACCTACTAGTAGGTTTTTAGGTTTAAACCTAATAATCTAATAACTTATTCTAGTATACTAAAATTTATAAGTTATATCTTATATATATTATTTATTAGATTACTTATTARATTATTAAGATTTTATAATAATYTAGYTAAGTYCTAGATATACTATTACTATTTAATAAATATAATAATTTTAGTCTTTTTATTTAATACTTATTATTTATTAGAGGTAGATATAAATACTTATATTAAATAAACTCTTTTATTCTAAGATAGACCCTTTATAGAATTCCTTTTATTAATCCTTAAATTAGATACCTAAATAATATTTAATATACTTTAAATTTATAGCTTTAAGTTTAGAATTATTTATATTAACTTAATTATTACTATCTTCCTTATCCTTATTATTAATATATTAATAGGTTATTACCTTCTCTAGRGCTATCTTATATTAAAGTAATTTAAAGTTAAGGTCTTTCTTATTAATTATATTATCTTTAAATAAATTTATATAATAATATATATTAATATTCTCTATAAAATTATATTAATTAAAGATTATAATTACTTTAAAGGTCTTTAAGTTAAAATATTAATTTAACTTATATATATTATTAATAATATTAAAGATTTACTTATAACTAACTCCTACTATAAGTAATATAAGTATAGAATAAATAAGAAATACTATATATAAAAATCTAACTAAAAGATTTTTCTATATATCTATTATAATAGTACTTTTAGTATTATACTCTATAAAGAATTAAAAGATAATTATTAGATTAATTATTAAATTAATTATTAAAATAAGATAATACTTATTTAAATTTTAATAATAATTAAATTTATCCTTAAATTCTTTCTTTTTTATATATAGGAGAGTATCTAAGTTATTTAAGATAATAAATATAGTTTTTAATATATCTATAAGTTATAAAAAGAATATATTAAGATTAATTATAARATAATTATTATAATCTTATTATAATATATCTTAATATATTTTAGTTTATAATTATTTATCTTCTTCTACTACCTATAAGGGTTTTTAGAAGATTTAGTCTTTATAAATAGAGTTAAATAATATAGCTTTATTATAAAAAGATTTAATAAATAATTAAATCTTTTAATAATATTTTAATAGTTTAATAAAAGCTACTTTAAATACTTCTTTTATTTATATCTTCTAAGGTATTCTCTTTTATATAAGGCGCCTTATTATAATATCTAAATAGTTAAAGAGTTTATTATATATTTTAAATACTTAGTAAAGTATTAGTTATTAAGTAATATTAATAACCTAAATATATTTATAAAAAGGTTTAATAATATTAATTAAATATTTTATCTAAGAYTACTCTTCTTTTTTTAARAYTARGAAATATATTTTATATTTTTTAAAAAAGATATTAAGGTCTACTCTTAGTTAGTAGGTATAGATAAGTATATATAATATAAAATTTTACTAGATTTTTATATCCTAAAAAAGTATTAAGATTTTTAATATATTAGGTTTACTTTTTATAAAGGAGTTATAAATTAATATATTAAGTCTATCTTTTATAATATCTATCCTTTATATCTATATAGTATTAAATTATTCTTTATATAAAAGACTAGTATTAATATAGACTATTATTTTATAAACTTATATTTAAACTAAAGGTTAGTATAATATAATTATTAGATTAATTATTAAACTAAGTATTTTTATAAATATTAATAATATACCTTATCTTCTTAAAATATCTAAGGTATTTTTATTTAATTCCTTATCCTATATTACCTAAAGTTCTTTATTTATTAGAGTAATATAGATYTTAYTAARTAACTTAYTAATARTAAGYTAAATTATATATATAAGATATAAAAGATATTTAAAAGATTAAGRRTTATTYTYTATATTAYTTAACYTATAAYTTTATTAAAGAGCTTCYGAGATAGCTTATATTATAATATAATTATTTAATATATTATTTATAATAATAATACTAATAATATCTCTAAGTTTATAAGCTATAATTTTTTTTTTAAGAATAAATATAATCTTCTACCTAATATAATAGCCTTAAATATATTAAAATATAAAGAGAACTTTATAGTACTTCTAGTCTATATTAATAAAGTATATATTAAGAGCTAAATAGTTTTACTTATTTTTTAATAACTAGCTATTATATAATAAAGAGATTTTAATTCTATTTTTTAAAAACTTAGTTAAGAGTAATAAATAGACTTTTTTATACTACTTTAAAATCTTATACTTAATAATATTCGCGCTTAATAGCTTAGTAAAAGAATTAAGATATTTATAAAATCTTTAAAGCTTAATATTTTAAATATTTTAAAAAGATAATTATAAAGAGATAATTATCTAGAGTATTTAAGTATCCTAATTATAATAAGTAAGATTTTAATTATAAAGCTTTTATTTTATATTCTTATTATTTTTTATCTATAACCTTAAGTATTAGCTAGTTATAATATAATAAAATAATTAATCTAATAATTAATCTAATACTTAAGTATRAATTTATAATTTAYTAATTTATAATATAATARYTARTATAATTTATTATTTAATTTATAATATTTACTTAATTACTAATAATTTTTATTTTTTAGATATATAATTATTTCTAAAAAACTAATACTCTTTTATAAAGGATATTTTATAGTAAGAGAATACTTTTAATAAATTATTATTAAAATATTTTTAAGAACTTAAGCGCCTTTAAAAAAATATTTTTAAAAAATAACTTTTTTTTTTCTTCTTTATATAATCTTTACCTATTTAGTTTCTTTAAGCTTATTTTATTTAGATTATTTTATTTTATTTTATTAATTTATAAAATCCTCTTTTTTCTTCTTCTTATATAGAAAATAATCCTTATATATATTTATTTTTTTTAAATCTTAATCTAAGCTAGGAGTTRTAAAAGTATTTATTATTAATTAATTTAAATATAGATTAAGACTACTTTTAAATATAATAAAAGTTATAATATTTATATAAGATTAAAGTAAATATAAAATACTTTATTATTATTTAAAAAATTATATTATATAGGTATATTTATTTTATACTYTARTTAACTTARTAATTATAATTTATTATTATATTCTATTAGCTCTAAGCTTAATTTAAGCCTAAACTTAATATTCCTCTTTTAAAGATTTTTCTTTAAATTTAAAATTTAGCTTTAAACTATTCCTTTATACTACTTACTATACCTCTCGCGATTATAGATGATTAATAAATATTAGATATAAATACTAATATAAATAATTAATAATAAGGAAATATAAATATTAAGGATATTATTAATTTTATAACTTCTATTTTAAATATAAAGGTAATTATAGCTATRCCTTTAAAACTATAAGGACTACTAAGGTAAAAAAAAGCTATAGTTATATCTTTAAAACTATAAAAATTATTAAGATAAAAAAAAGCTATTATTTATAAAAATAACTCTTAACTTAAAATACTAAAAGAATATTAAAAACTAAAAGCTTTTAACTTAATAATATAATTATCCCCTAAGGGTTGCTATAAATAGAAGAAAAGAAGTAAGTTAACCTTAATAATCTTAATACCTTTTATATAATAATAGTTTATTTATATTAATTTAATTATCTCCTAGCTAAGGCTTTCTAGAAAATTAAATAATATTAGAAGTTTATTAATTTACTTATATTAAAGAGACTATTTACCTATATTATCTATAAGGTTATATATATANTAAGGATTAAGATATTAATTAATTATATTAATTATTTAATAATTAATCTAATACTAACGCGATACTTATAGCCTTATATAATTATATTTATTAAATAACCTCTTATTTTATTATTAGTTTTATAGGAATAAGCTTAAATTACTTAAAGTTTTTTAAATACTCCTTATACTTAAAGTAATTAATTATAAGATTATATATAAGTTCTATCTTTTTAAGGTCTTAATTAAGAATCTATCTATACTTTATATAATTATAGTTATTAAGCTATTAATTATTAAGATTTAGGTATTTAATTTATTTATTATTACTACTTAAGATCTAAGCTATTAGATTTTACTATATAATATACTCTTTCTCTATAAAATATTTATATAGAAGGAGCCTCTTTACGTAAATAGATTTAATTTAATAAAAGTATATATATATTAACTAAATACCTTAATTATTAGATTAATTATTAGAATAAGTTTACTATCTTATTATAAATAATCCCTTTATAATTAATAAAGCGGCCAGTCTAGAAAATTATAAATATATATAAATAAATTCTTAGTATATAAGTAAARTACYTATAAATTAAAARTTAAAACTATATATATTTTTAAAAATTCTTAATACTAATATATATTAATCTTATATTATAGTATCTCTTAAACTTTATATTAATTAAAATATCTCTACTTATAAAATAATAAGATAATTATAGAGTATTAATAAATATATATATTAAGAAAATCTATTTATCTTATATTTTTTCTTTATATCTTAAATATAGTAATATTTAACTCTATATTTACTAATATATTTATAATAAATTTAAATTYACCTTAATTTATATATACTAGGTAAGCTTAATATTTTAAGTTATCTTTTAGTTCCTCCTTTATTATATTAACCTAGAGGCTTTATAGGTTTAGTAATTTAGAATTATTAATATCTAGTTTAATAATTAAGCTAGCGTTATATATTATTAAAAGTTATAGRGTAGTTATATTARTATATTARYTATARATAATTCTACTTATTARAATARTTATTAGATTAATTATTAGATTTATTAAGCTTATATTTATTATTAATATAGGATTAACTACTTATTATTATTTATTATCTATTATTTCTAAGCTTTTATAACTAATTAATATTAAGCTATTTTTAAGAGCTTCTTCTTTAAATATAATATAATATTTATATCTCTTACTTTAGCTTTAAATAGTAAGTATTTATTCCTTATTAATTTAAAAACTTACTCTCTAACTTACTTTATATAAAGATTTATTAAGAATAATACTAAATTCTTTTACCTACTAGCTATCCTAAGTTATACTTTAAAAATATAGTTTTATAATTCTTTATAACTAATTAGTAATCTAATAATTAATTTAATAATTATTTTATTAGGAAGCTTACTTATATCTAGTAATCCTATATTTAAATTACTTATAATAATATCCTTAGCTACTTCTTATTTAACTTTATTTATAATAATATCTCTAGCTTCTTCTTTTTTTATAAGGAARTTATTAAGYTTTATATTTAAATAATATAATAATCTAGAAGCGTTAAAGTAAGCGTTAAAATAAATATTTAAAATTTATAARTATAAAGGTTAGGAAAATATARAARAGRGAAAATTATAAATATTAAAGTAARGAAATCCTAAATAGTAATATACTAATATATTAGTATAATATTAATATAATTTAAATATCTATAATTTACTTCTTATTTTATATTCTTATTTTAATTTCTAAATCTATTTTCTTTTTTATAAAGTATATATAATAATCTAATC
>KE598573.1:453869-466738 GCA_000444155.1 Cladonia macilenta KoLRI003786
AATAAAATAAGAATTATACTAGCTACTAAAAAGGAGCTAATAAAAATATAAAAAATATTAATAATAATTAAGAAAAAAAAGAGGACTCCTTGCTTTAATAATATAAATATAAGGATGGCGGTTTTTTTAATAAAGAAAGCTAAGCCTTAGGGAAGACCTAGTTTAAGAGGAAAGATAAAATAGATCTATTATAAAAAATTAGRTAATAAGTTAATAAAATTTATTAATTTAATAATTAATCTAATAATTAATCTAATAATTATTATAATAAAAGCTTTATATAAAATAAGATATTTCTAAAAATAAATAGATTTCCTTATCCCTAAAGYGCCYTTTTAAAGGCTTATTTAARAAATYTATTAYAACTTTAATTATTATAAAACTATATATTAGTAGGTAAGCGCCTTAGGTATACTTTAAAAAWTAATAAAAARCTTTATAAYTTTARAATTTAAAAATATTATTCTCCYTATTCTTAATTTATAATTAGATTATTAATTTATTATTAGTAACCTAGTTACTTACTATATATAATAAGTAAATAATAATCTAGGTAAGAGATATATAGATAATTAAAATATTAAGAAGAATAATAATAAGATATTATAAATAAATTTAAAATCTTTTAAATTTATATAGGCTATAGCTAATATTTATTATAGTATATAAGTTAAGTAAAGGAAGTATTAGTTAATATTAAAACCTTAATTTAAACTAATTCTAATAAGCGCTATTAATAATAATCTAAATAAAAGCCTAATAAAAATTATACTTAATAACTTAAATAACTATTTAATTAATTATTAGATTAATTATTAGATTAATTATTAAATTATATAAACCTACTATAAATCTTAGTAGGTTAATTAGGTTTAAATTTAATTTATATTAAAAAAAACCCAACCTGACCTAAACCTATTACGTTGGGTTTAGGTCGGGTTAGGTTTTAGGTTAAATTAAAAAAAGTTTAACCTAACCTAACCTATTACGCGGCGTAGTAAGAGCTAGTTATAGATAAAAATAAGTTAAGGCTATAGCTATATAAGAGCTAAAATAAGCTAGGCTAATTAAAAAGAATTATTACTAAGTTTAGCTTAGATAAGATTAGGGATCTAATTATATATACTAAAAATAATATATTATTTAAATTACTAAAGTATATAAAGTATAATATATATATTAAGTATCTTAGCTTAGAATAATATATTATATTATAGTAAGAATTTTATCTAAGTATTAATACTTAAGTTATTTATATTATATACTTTTATATTTAAGATCTTAATTCTAATATTTATTTATTAAATAAATTAAGACTTATTATATAAACTTAAATATTATATATATATATTAAATAGTATCTAATTTACTTAATATTAAAATATAATATTTTAAAGGAAAAAAAGTAAATTAAAGAATTAAAAACTATATAAGACTATAACTTTAAATATATAAAGTTTAATATAAGTAGTATCTAAGAATACTAAATAAATTAAATAAGTTTAAGAAAATTAAAGTATTTAGTAAGTAAATATTTTTAATAAATTAATTTAATAGACTTTTTTATTTATATTTATAACTAAGGCTCTTACTTATCTTAGTTAAATTTTTTATATATAATCCTATAATTAAATTAATACTTACTTTTAGCCTTTAAAGACTTAGTCTATTATTATTAAGTATAATATAAAGTTAAATTTAATATACTTACTTTTCTTTTAACTCTTTAATAACTTATTTTTAGAAGCTCTTATAATATTAATTTAATAATACTAAAAAGTTTATAGAGTATTATTATAATCTAATATATAGTAATATAACTCAACTTTAAAATATTTATAATAATATAAATAATAAAATCTTATAAAGATATAAATAAAAGACTTATAATATTATAATTAATAAAGTTTTATAAAGTTATAATATAAAACCTTAATATACTTTATAATATATAATAGATAACTTATATAAGACTATAATAAGTAACTATAATATAAAAGATTTATAATAAGTAAATAATAATAATTTACTATTATATTAAATAAAATATAGAGTTACTTTTATATAATTTTCTATTATTTAGTTATAAAAGCTTTATTTAGTTTTATTTAAAATAGAATATTAARAGTATTAGCTTAAACTTTAAATATTAAGTTAAGTWAAAAAAATTTAATCTACTTTACTTTAATAATAAAAGCTAATAWATTTTAATTAATTACTAATTTATATATTAAGTATAATATAATATATTAGTAATTAATTTTTACTTAGAGAAAACTAAGTAAAATACTTTTAGAAAGTAAATTATAAAGTACTTTTATATATTTAAATTAATAACCTTTATTATAACTAGATACTTCTTTATCTTTAAAGTAAATACTTTATTATAAAAATAAAAATTAAGGTAGCTAATTATTCTAACCCTTTTTATATTAAAGCTAAGATATTAGTAGCTAAGATATTTATTATATTTTAATATTAATAGATAACATATATAGTCTTTAAGGCATTTATACTTATATCTAGAAGAAATAGTATTAAAAATAAAAGGTACTTAAATAAGGTAAATTTAAATTCTTAATTTATTTAAAATACTATTTATCTTATAGTATATCTAGATAGTATTTAGTTTTTTATATTACTTTTTTAAGATTTATTTAATTAAATTTAATTATTTAAATTACTTTAAAGAAAGTATATATTTTTATTAAAACTAATACTTATTAATTACTTATTAAATTTAGTAATATATAAAGCTTAATTATTTATTTATAGAAGCTAGCTATCTCTTGAATTCTTTATAGAAGCTTAATAAAATATTAAAAGTAACTTAATAAAAACTTTTATAGCTATTAAATAAATATATCTATTAATAAATTACTTATAAAAGTTTATTTATTTAGTAAGCTCTTATGTACCTTCTTTAACTATTAATATATAACTTAACTTAAGAGGTAAGTAAAGTAGTTAATAAGCTCTTATAGAAATACTTATTTTCTATAAGGTACTTTCTTATCTTATATTTGTCTTATAAGTAATAGACTAAGGGCTTATTAATACTTTATTAATTACTTATTAAGTTAAGTACTTTCTAGGAGATAGACTATTCTATAAAAGCTTATTATTAACCTATTAAATTATAGAGTACCTTATATTAATACTTAAAAAAGATAAATAGGAATCTAATTAACTATTAAGCCTTAATTAATAGAATAAGTAATTTAGGTTAAACTTAAATAAATATTAAATAAGTAGAACTATTAACTTATAATTACGCTTATATTATTAGATAGTTAACTTTTTTTAAAATACTACTTAATTAAAGAGGCTATTAATAAGCCTTTATTAGTATAGTTTATATTCTATAAGATAGTATATTAATACTTAGAAATTAATAAGAGCCTAGCTATCTATTAATAGAGGGTTAATAAATAATTAAATCTCTTCTTATTTCCTTTAAGTATTAACTTATTATGTACCTTACCTAAGTTAATAAGTTATTAATAAGCCTTTATATAATAATTTATTTTCTATAAAGTATATTAATTAAAGAGTACTCTTTATTAATAATAAAGTTCTAAGAATATTAAAATTTCTAAATTATATAACTTATAAATTATATAATCTATAAGTTATATAATATATAACTTTATATATTAATATTATATATTAATATTATATATTATTAATTTCTTTTATTTAGTAACTAACTAACTACCTAATTTTCCTATAATTCTTAAAGTATTATAAAAAAAAAATATTAATTTAAATTATATCTTAATTTTCTATTACTATTAGCTCATTTATTAAATATTATATATTAATATTAAGTAGTATTATAAATATAATATATTAATCTTAGTACTATAATTATAATATATTAATCTTAGTACTTAATAAACTTTTTTTAAATAGTAATATTTATATCTAATTATAATATTACTATTTATTCTTAATAGAATAAATTAAAGAAAGGGACTTAGTTCTTTCTATATATTTTATAGGAAATAAGTGTTTTTATAAGAGCTTATTAAGTACCTATTAGGTTAAGTAGTACATTAATACTTAATAAAAGTATATAAAGGCTTAAATATCTATTAATAGGGGCTTAATAAATAGTTAAGCCTAACTTAAATTAATATAAATAGCTATTAAATAAGTAAATCTATTAATAGACTATTAATAAAGGCTTAATTATCCTATAAGCCTCTATCTACTTTCTTTAAGTATTAATATATTACTTACTCTAATAGGTAATTAATAGCCCCTTAATTAGCCTTTATAGAAGCACCTATTCCTTATATAGTAACTAGTAGTTTTCTCTATCTTCTATAAGTAAGTAAGGTAAGGTTAGTAATAGCTTATTAATATATTTTATCTTCTTTACTTTACTAGATAAATCTTACTTAGTTAATAATACTCTATTTCTAATAGAGTTAAAAAATACTTTAATTAATCCTCTATAGCTACTTAATTATTCTTAATAATAGTCTTATTCTAATATTACCTTATAGAGAATAAGTGTTTCTATAAGGGCTTATTAAAGACTTATTAATAGTATATTAAGTTAAGTAGTATATTAATGCCTAAAGAAACTAAAGAAAGGCTTACTAGATAATTAAGCCTCTATTCTTTACCTATTAATAGACGTACTTATTTAATAGTTATTAGAGTTTAGTATAAGTATCTTTCTATATTCTATTAACAGGGACTTAAACAATTTAATACTTTTTGTTAGAATTTGCAAGTCGCATAGAGTTATGCATTGCATTATTCTATGCATTATTCTATGCATCGCCGATCAGCCCCTATCCCGGAAATTAATTTCCTAGTTTTTCTATCGATTTCTAAGCATTATTAGTGGCGCAAATCAAGACCGCGTTCTAGCCCCTACCACTATTAGCTTGGCTATCTAAACAAGGCAATATTAATTTCGGCAATCCTAATACGGCATATTAATTTCGGCATTTAGTAAATTATATTCCTTATTCAGCAACGGTATTCCTATTTAGGTAAGCCCTTATTTCGGCATTTCTATTAGACCTCAGCATCTYRGTAAGATAAATTAGGGAAAAGGGCTTAGCTACTTCTATATAATCAGCAGTTTTCTCCTCCTTCTATATAGCTAAGTAAGATTAGTAATAGCTTATTAATATATTTTATCTTCTTTACTCTACCAATCAGATCCCGCTTAGTCAGCAGCCCCCTATTTTTAATAAGTTATAAGCCTAGATTATCTCTAATTAATAATTCTATCTATTCGCCCTATTCTATCTTTTAGATTTTTAACCGACCTACTTTTAGACTTTTGCAAATGCTATTCCAATTTAGGTATAGTTACTAAGCTCTAACAAAAAATCACGTTATACTCGCCTTATAACTAGCTTTTAGGAAAAAATATATATTAACCCTATTACGCTAAACCTAATTTAGAAAAATATATTGGAAGATAGGGCTATCAAAATTCTAAAGCTAATTAGTGCTAATAATTATGAATTATAGGCTATTTAAGTTAAGGTAGCCCTAATTGCTAAGGACCTATTTAATTTCTATACCCGATCAGGTAAACCTAGCGTAAAAGGCCTAAAAGAAGATACTAAGGCGCTAAGTTATATTTAGCTAGCGTACACTGATGGGCCGCTTTTATATATTTCGTCTATCGATAATCCAACTGATGTATGGGAACACCTAAGTCGCTTATATACACCCCGTAGCTTTTCTTCGGAATTTATCTTATTTAAAGAATTTTTTGGGGCTACTCTATCCTCCCTAGGATCGGTCGACAATTATTTAGCGACAATTAAGCGCGTCTTGACTAATTTAAAAGCTAAGAAATTAGAATTGCCTAATAAGCTAATTCTTACCTAGACCCTATATAATCTTAGCGCTAAATATGAGGCGTTTATTATATCTATTACCCAATCCTATAGGGCTGAAATAGTAGATATTAATATAGATAGCCTATTTACCAATCTTATAAACAAATTATATTACTTAGAATCCTTAGAGGAAGATATACTAATAGTCTAAACTAGAAAGCCCCTTAGGGCTAAATATAGTAGATATAGTAAAACTAGTTATTAGAAAAAAACATACTATAAGCTCTATCCTAAATTACACCCTATTACTAATCTTATTACGGACGTTCTTTATACAGCGTATAGTAACTTATTATATAGCGTTTTACTTACTAATCCTAATCCATATAGTATTTTGCTAGTTATAGTACATAGCCCTTTATTATATAGCGCTTTACCTATCATAATATATAGCGGTCTTAGCCTTAATAAGGGCTTATCTATCCCTTATAACGATTTACCTGTTGTAGTGTATAGTAATTTATTATATAACACTTTACTTATTATATCGCTTAGGGGCTTATTTATAGGTAGGTTAGCTTTATCAGCCTAATATTTATCTAAGAATTAGATCCTAGACTCTAATATAATATCTTATATTTATAGCGATATCAGCTTTTTTAATAGAGTAGCCTCTACCTCAGCATCTATTACATAAGGTAATATAATAACTCTACTAACACACGGTAAAGGTACTATTATAGTTAAATTACTATATTCGGCTAGTATAATATTAGATTTAGTTCTTTATATACCTAAATTAGGGCTTAATATCCTTAGCATATCCCATTTATTATAAAAAGGGGCTAGGATTAATTTTGCCTAGAATTACACTAAGATCCTTTTAGGATTAGGTACTAAACTATAAATAACTACTAACACAAAAGGGCTATTCTATCTGCCATTTTAATATGGCTAGGATTTTCAATTTTTTTAGCATACGACTTAAGGGGGAGTATTAGAATTTATAAGTTGTATAGAGTTATGCATTATATTATTCTATACATTATTCTATACATCGCCGATCAGCCCCTATCCTGGAAATTAATTTCCTAGTTTTCTTTAGATTTCTAAGCATTGTTAGTAACATAAATCAAGACCATATTCTAGCCCCTACCACTATTAGCTTAGCTATCCAAACAAGGTAATATTAATTTCAGCAATCCTAATACGGCATATTAATTTCGGCATTCAGTAAATTATATTCCTTATTTAGTAATAGCATTCCTATTTAGGTAAGCCCTTATTTTAGTATTTCTATCAGACCTCAGTATCTTAATAAGATAGATTAGGGAAAAGGGCTTAGCTACTTCTATATAATCAGCGGTTTTCTCCTCCTTCTATATAGCTAAGTAAGATCAGCAATAGCTTACTAATATATTCTATCTTCTTCGCTCTACYAATCAGATCCCGCTTAGTCAGCAGCCCCCTATTTTCAACACTTTTATTTAGTTTCTTTAAGTATTAATATAAGTACTACCTAGTCTAATAAGTAATTAATAAGCCCTTATAGAAACACCTATTTTCTATAAGGCCTTATAGTAAATATAAAGTTCTATAAAGGCTTATTAAGGACTTATTAACTACCTGTTAAATTAAGCGGTAATTAATACTTAAAGAAGAATTATAAGGGCTTAACTATCTTTAATAAGAGTTAAATGTCTATTAATATATATACTTAATAACCACTAAATAAATATACTTATTTAATAGTTACTAGAATTAATATTAAGTTACCTTTAATATTCTATTAATAGGGGCTTAATAGATAGCTAAGCTTTAATAATTCTTATTTAAGTATTAAAGTACTACTTAACTTAATAGATAGTTAATAAGTAAGTTCTTATAAAAATACTTATTTACTATAAGGTAATAGATATAATAAACTTCTTATATTTAAGTTCTAGATTATATAGAGTTTAAGTATAACTAGCTTCTATTATTATTTAACTTTCAAGCTAGTTAAAACTCATTTAATAGTAATCAAAAAATTAATTATTTATAAAGATAATAATATATAGCCCTAAAAAATCCTTAATTAAATAAATCACAAAGATTATATAAATATAACTTATCTATATATACTAGCTAAATATAACTTAATAAGTTAGTGTTATTCTTATTAAAAATAAGGATAGAGGGCTATTAATTAAGTAATATCTAATTAGTAGAGTAAAGTAAGTAAGGTTATAAATTATAATAAAATATATTAATAAATAATTACTTACATTACTTAATTATATAGAAGGAGGAGAAAATTACTAATTATATAAATATTACTAATTATATAAAAGTTATTAATTATATAAAAGTAATTAAGTTTTATTCCTTAATCTATCTTACTAAGAGTAAAAAGTAATATTAAGTAAAGTCTAATAGAAATATTAAAATAAAAGCTTTTTAAATAAGATTATTATTAAATAAAGAATATAATTTACTAAATACTAAGATTTATTAGAAGTTAATAATAGGGCTAAGCTCAGTTAGCTTTACTAACTAAGTAAAGTCTTAGTAATTAAATAATAATTATATATATTTACTCCTTCCTTCTATAACTAATTAATTAAGGATGATTTAATTATATTATAATAAGTTATAAGCCTAGATTTATAGGATATTATAAATATAATTTAATAGATACTTTTTATCTATTTTATTTAATTTTAGGCTATTAATATAATTTATAAAACTATTAATCTTCTATTTCTAAATATACTTATAATTAAATAATTAATTTTATAGATAATTAAGATTACTAAATACTTATTATAGTATATAACTATAATAATAAAGAGATATTTAAGTATTTAAGTATTAAAAGCTATTTAAATATTTAAATTAATATTATTTATTATCTTACTACTATTAATACTTATACTTAGATATCTTACTACTATTAATACTATCTAAGTATAAGTAAATATCTAAATTTTTTACTATTAAATACCCTTATCTATATAATATTTACTTTTTATTATAAATAAATAGAGATTTTTTTTATTTAAATAGGCTATATTACTTACTTAAACTATTTAAATTACTTTTTATTAAGATTAAGACTACTAAGACTACCTTTATTTAGATAAGTATTAAAAACTTTATAAAATCTCTAGAGAAATCTCTATAACTTATTAAATATTATTTTATTTTTAGTTAATAGCTACTTTAGCTAAATAACTACTATATTTTTTAGTTTATTAATTAATAGTTTTATCTTATTAAGCTAGAGTACTAGCTTATTAATTAATAACTTTATTTTATTATATAGAATTTTCCTACCTATCTATTAATAATATTATTTTGCTTTATAATTTTCTTTATTAAGTAATAATTTTTTATTTTATTAAATAAAATTCCTTATTACTAAAAAAGGGTAGAATAAATAGATATAAAGAGGTTATTAAGCTTTTAAGTAAAAGCTTATTTAAATAATTATTTATTTATATCTAAAATCTTTAACTTAATCCTAAAGTTAATAGCTATACTAATTTAATAATAAACCCTCTTATTAAAACTTATTATAAATTTAAATAATAATACTTTTCTTATCTTCTTAATAAAACTAAACACTAATTTAATAAATAATAAATTATTTTTATTTTTAATAAAGATATTAAAGATAATAACTATTAAGTTTTATCTTAATTACCTTTATCTTATAATATAAGCCTAAAAGCTAGTAGATTTACTCTTTTAGAAATAAATATTACTAATATTTTTAATTTAATTATTATTTATCCTTTCACGCCTTTATCTTTAATAATATTAAATAATATATTTATTAAATTACCTATAATAGTTACTGTAAATCAAGAATATTATTAATTAAACTTATCTTCTTTTTTATCTTTATAAAATAGTTTAAATATTTTTATTATAATCTTAATATTAATTGATATAGCTATTATTCTAAAGACTTAAAATAGTTATAATTAATATATTAAAATTAAAATTCTTCCTTCTTTATATATTTAAAAAGCTTTAAGGAAAGAATAATTATATTAAATAATTTTATAAGATAAATAACTAGCTTATCTTTAATAATTTTAAATTATTTATTTTAATAACTTATCTTAAGGTAATAATTATAATAAAAGATTAATTAAAATTAGAGGCCTATTATTTAATAAAAGATAAAATTAACTCTAAAAAGGTATTTAAAATTTTTATAAGTAAATTTAAATCTAAAGAAATAAATATTTATATTATGTTAGTATATTAATTATATAATATAATACTAAAAAGCTTAAAAGATATAAATAATTATATTAAAAAGTTCTAAAAGATTACTAATAAGCTAATTAAATTCATATAAAAATTATAGTTTATTAAAGCTATATCTATACTATCTATTTTTTATAGGTCTTAGTAAAGTTTATTATATATTTATTATTATCTATATTTAAATATGTAAATTATTTAATACTAATACTATCTCCCTTTCTAATATTTTAAATATTATAAGTAATAAAGAATCCTACTTATAAATCTTAAATAAACTCTTTAAAATTATTGTATTTATAAGAAAAAATAATACTAGCTAAAGCTCTAAATAAGAATATAATAATAATTAAGTTAATAAGTCCTTTTAGAAAAAGAAGAAAAGCCTTTATTTTTATTATAAGAATAAGAATCTATTTTTAAATAATACTATCTATTAATAGCTATACCCTTAGCTAAAGCTAATAAATTTTAAATTAAAAAAGAAATATAAAAATATTTAATAATTAATTCTTTAATAGTAATATCTTAGTTTAATAAGTTAATTTTTACTAGCTTAGTAGCTAATAATTTATTTTATTAATATAATAATATACTAATCTTCTTTTTTATCTTCTTTATATATAATAATTTAGCTAGCTTAATATATAAAAGTTAACCTTCTATTAGTCTCTTAATTATTAAATAATAATATTAAATTTAACCTTAAAGTAAATAGTTATACCTTAATTTATAATTCTCTTAATATAATTGAAGCTAAATAATACTATAAGATCTTTATATTTAAGATAAAAATAATACTTTTAATATATATAATATTTTAAATAACTTTATTTAATAACTCTAATATATTTAAATAAAGTATTTTAATTAATAAAATATTATATATTTATTTTAAATAGCTACTAAAATTAACTTTTTTGAAAAAATTAAATAAAACTTAATTTATAAATATTATACATAAAGCTACTAGAAGTTAGTTTTATAGAAAAATATTATTATACTTAGATAGTACTTAATAAAGCTAATTTATAATAATATTTATAACTTTATTAAGTTAATAAGTTGTAATAAGAGTTATTATTTTATTATTTTTAAATATAATTATATTAATTTTTCTAAAGTCTTTTATATTAAGAATAAAAGTATAGTTTTTCTTACTTTTTAATATTTTAAAAGCTTTTATAAGTAAGATAATTATTATATCTAATACTTCTAAATTAATAATATATTATAGTTAAAATTAATTAAGTAAAAAATAAATAATATTTCTATCTACCTATATATAGGATTATATATAAAAGTAGTACTAACTTATATATATACTAAGAAGGTACTTAGTATTATTTATTAATATTTTTTATTATTTATATACTACCTATTTACCTTCTATACTTATAATAGTATGTTAGAACCTAATAGTATAATGTGGTAAATGCCTTATTAAGGCATATCTAGGACTAGCTTAGTAAGAGACACGTGATATATTTAAAGTATTTAAGGTATAAATACTATAAATAAAGAGTTTAGAACGTTTATAATATAAATATTATAAATTAAATAGTCTTAGTAGACTTTCTTATATCTATATAATTAAGGCTCTTACYWWATAGTTTAGATCTCTTTATATTTAACTTTATAATTAAATTAATAGTTATTTTTAACTATTAAAGACTTATCTAATCTTATATTATTAAGTAATATAAAGTTATACTTAATTTACTTTATTCTTTTTAACCTTTAATTACTTATCTTTAGAAGATTTTATAATATTAGTTTATAATACTTTAAATACCCTTAAGTATAAGTTTATTAAATTTAAAAAATATAACTTAATCTACTCTAAATAAAATTATTTAGTTTAGATATTGTAATAGCGTTAATAATAAAGTTAGGAGAAGTATTAAAATTATTTAACTAAACTTTTACTATAAAAAAATAAGTTTAAAGAATAATTAATATAAATCTAATTTTATCTTTACTTCTATAATAATATACTAGTTAAATAATATATAGTAGTTATTATTACCTTTATATATAAAGATATATAGAAATAAGTATAACCTTACTTATAAAAATATTTAAATAACCCTTTAGATATATTAGAAATTATAAAATAAATAAAGGAGTTTACTTACTATAAAGCTAAACTTTATAAAATATTTATACTATCTAATAAAATAAATTAAGTAGTATAGGTTATMTAATATATTAAATAAAAAAGGTTTATAATAAAGTATATAATATAATTCTAATAATATATAGTTAAGACCAAATAAGATAATAATATATTTATAATAATAAATAGAAGAGGGTTAAAAGAAAATATTAAGAATAAGTTAATAAGAACTAAAGTAAGTTTAAATATATTTAATAAACTTTAAAAAAAAGTTATCTAGATTAATAATAATCTCTTTAAAAAAACTATAAAAAAAGATATAATAAAAGAGTCTTTAAAGCTAATATAATATAATATTAATATAAATAAGGCTTTAACTTTAATAATAATAAATAATTAGTTAATCAATATAAGTTAATACTAATAAAGATTAATATAATAAAGAAGGGATATATATATAGAAAGCTAATAAAAAGAGTAAATAAGAAAGTATTAAAATATTATAATTATAATAAACTAAGCTACTTTACTAGGAATTATAAATTAAAAAATATAATATCTAAACTATAGATTAATATAATATAAGTTATTATTATAAAAGATAAAACTAAAGGAATTAATAAATTATTATAAAAGTAAAATAATATAAAACTTAAGATAATACTAGTAAA
>KE598573.1:466818-490463 GCA_000444155.1 Cladonia macilenta KoLRI003786
ATATATAGATATATTTTATATAAAATATTATAATATAAGAAGAGAGGCTAAAGAAATTATATATTTTTTTTAATATTATTTATATACTTACTACTATTATAACTTTTAAATATATATATAGTATCTAATATAAAGATAAGAAATAATAATATTCCTAGGATAGCCTAAAAAGTAGTATATAATATTAAGATAAGAACTAAGGAAAGATTATAAAAAAGAAGAGTATAATTATATTTTTTAGAAAATATAYCTACTCCTAAAATACYTTATATATATAAAAGAAAAAGTTAGAGCTAGATTTTATCTTAAAGAATATTTTAACCTTAAGATAAAAGAAATAAGAAAAGATTATTCCTTTATAATAAAAGTAGTTATAGGGAAGTAAATATATTAACCCCTATAAAAAAACTAAACTTAATAGAATATAATTAATTTATAAAAAAACTAATTAAAATTAATAGTTAAAGGGCTATTATAATAATAAACTTAAGAGTAATAAGAAACTTTATATTAAAAATATTAATATATATCTAGAATTTACTAATAATAAGTAAAAAGAAACTCTATAAATTTTAAATAACTAATAGGTTAGAATCTTTATTAAAAAATATTAATAATAAAATAATTTTATTAGATATTACTTTTTAATAATATTATAAGGAAGTTATTTTTAATATAATTTAAATAGCTAATTATTATATTATATTAGATATACCTTAGTTAAAGAAATAAAACTTAATAATTAATTAAAAAATAAAAATATTTATATTATAAAAGCCTAGTAATATTACTAGCTCTAAATATATATATTAATAATAAATAATAATATATAAAAAGTTAAGTAGAAGAATTATTATAAAATATAATATTATAATTTTAAATAAAGATAATCTTAAGAGAGGATCTAATTCTATAAATATAATAAAGAATTAGCTAGTTAATTAATATATAAAAAAAAAGAATATACTTCTAAATATCTCTAAAAAATACCTTAAGTATATATAACTCTTTTAGAAAAAAATAGATATAAAAGTACTACTTAAATACTAACTTTAAGATTATAAAATTAAACTTAAAYTARRTAARGAACTAATATTTAGACTTATATATATATTATTARAAAAGGAATTCTAAGTATTTTATAAGTATATTATAAAAATCTTAAAAAAAAAGATTTATTTAAGAATTTAAATTACTAGTAAATTACTTAATAGTTTTTATATTAAAAAAGGATAAGAGCTTATAGCTATATATTAATTATTAAAAGTTAAATAATATTATAATTAAAAATANTTAAATAAGATAATAATAACTTACCTTAATAATATTTAAATTTATTTAAAGAATAAGGAAGAATATATTTAATATATATAAAAAATATTTAAATATTTATATAAAACTAGACTACTCCTTAAACTTAAAAAAATATAAATTTTATAAAATAAAAGTTAACTTCCTAGGATATAATATTAGTATATAAGATATTTAGATAAGCTAGAATAAAATAAAAGATATATAAAAATAATTAATACTTATAATAATTAAAGAAGTATAAATATTCTTAGGATTCCTAAATTTTAATAAATTATTTATTAAAGGATTTTTAAAGAAGACTTTACCTCTTATAAAACTAGTAGCTAAAAATACAAAATTTAAATAAAAAAAATAATAAGATAATATAATTAAATAGTTAAAAAATATATATATAAAAATACTAGTATTACATATATTCTAGGTTAACTAATTAATAAGGATTAAAATTAATATATTAAATCTAGCTATAAAAGCGTACTTATATTAATAAAAGGATAATAAAATTTAATTATATATTATTAAAGAAAAATAATAGTATTAGAATAAAATTATAATATTTATAATAAAAAGTTACTTATAGTAGTAGAAGTACTTAAATATTAAAAAATTTATATTAAAAGTTATTTAAAACTTAATATCTTTACTAATTATAAAAACCTTTTAAATTTTATAATAATAAAATTACTTAACTAAAGATAACTTAAATAAATAGAACTTTTAAAATTATATAAATTTAAAATCTACTATACTTTAAGAAAAAAAATAGATACGCTAATACTTTAAATAAATAATTAAATTATATAAATATAAAAAACTTAAATAAATAAGCTATCCTAAGGTAAGAAAAAGATAGATTATTAATATTAAATATATAAACACTTATAATAACTATAAGGGTTAAGGGACTAAGTATAATTAATAGGCTAATAAAAATATATAATAATAATACTAAAGTTAGAGAATTATATAAGAAATAAACTAATATAATAGTATTAAGTTATTAAGGTAAGATATATATATTAAAAAAATATATTAAGAGGATAATCTAAGATTATTATAATAACTTAATATATAAGTATTTAAGAGTTACTAGAATAATAGAATTTATTTATAAAAACTATAAYATACTATAGCTTTAGATAAAGATAGAATAATATATTAAAGAATATATTAAGTATTAGTAGAATAAGTTAGTAAAATATAAATTATATAAAAAAATATAATTTATACTTATACTAAARATACCTTAAGATAATATTATAATAAACTTTATTATTAAACTACTAAAGTCTAAAGATTTTATAATATTAAAGGTATATAATACTATTATAGTTATTATAGATAGATTAATAAARTATATAATTATACTACCCTTTAAAGAAAAATATAATATTAAATARTTAGTATTTATATTACTAGATAAGCTTATAAGGGATTATAATATATTAAAATTAATAATATTAAATAGAGATAAGCTATTTACCTTAAACTATTAAAAAATATTATTAGGAATAATTAGAATTAAACTAAAAATATTAATAACCTATTATCCTTAGATAAATAGATAAATAGAAAAAATAAATTAAATATTAAAAATATATCTTAAATATTATATAAATAAATAATAAAATAATTAGATATTATTACTACCTATAGCATAGCTAATATATAATAATAAATTATCTAAGATAACTAAAATAATACTATTCTTTATAAATTATARAAAAAATATAAATAGCTTTCTATAACTATAAAAAGAACTTAATATAGAAAAGTACTAGTTAAAGCTAAAAAACTTAAAGAAATTTATAATAAATTAAAGGAAATTATTATAAACTTAAATATAATAGTTAGATAATAAACTAATAAGAATTAAAAAAAATAGTCCTTAGCTAAAGAAGAGGAATAAAGTATATCTCTTAACTAGAAATATAAAATTAAAAAGGCTTAATAAGAAGTTAAATTATATAAAAATTAAATTATTTTTAATTATAAAATAATAAAGRCTAGTTAACTATAAACTTAATTTATTAAAAGATTTAAAATAATATCTAGTCTTYTATATATTATTCTTAGAACTAGTAGACCTAAGTATACTCTTATAAAAAACCTTTTAGTATAAAGTTAAGGAAGAAGATAAATAAGAAATTAAAAAAAATTTAAATTAATAAAGTTAGAAATATCTTATTAAGTAAAAAAGTTATAATAATATTAAGAATATATAAAAATTATTTAAATATTTTAAAAACTACTAGACCCTTCTATAATAGTTTTAGAAATAAAGAACTAGGTCTAATTAATATAAAAGAAAAACTTAAGTATCTTAAAGTTTAGATTAAAAAAAGATTCTTTATAATTAATTTATATTACCTTATTTATCTCTAGCCTATTAATCTTCCTAAGTTTATACTTAATAAGTTTTCTCTTTTCCTTCTTTAAGTAGCTGATTTTATAATATAAATAAACTATTTTTATAATTACTTCTAAATACTACTAAGTAACCTTAAACACTTTTTTAAGAATAATAATAAATTTAGTTATTTACTCTTTATATTTCTTTTATATACGTTTTAATCTCATCTTTAAGAAGGTAAGTTTATATAATAAACTTAATACTTTATAAATAATATAAGAATTTAATAGAGAACCTACTTTATATTCTTTAGACTAATAAATATAATAATTATAGTAATATATTTTAGTAAAAGATAATTATACTAGAATATACTACCTTATTATTATTAAATAAGATAGTTTAGGGTTTAAATATAATATAAAGGATAGATAACTATCTTTAGGATAAAAATATTAAAAAGAGAGAATAGTATTAGAACCTAATAATATAATATAATAAATATCTTATTAAAGTATATCTAAGACTAGCTTAGTAAGAGATATATAATATATTTAAAGTATTTAAAATATAAACACTATAATAAAAGAGTTTAGAATATTTATAATATAAATATTATAAATAAAATAATCTTAGTAGACTTTCTTATATCTATATAATTAGGGCTCTTACCCTATARTTTARATCTCTTTATATTTAACTTTATAATTAAATTAATAGTTATTTTTAATTATTAAAGACCTATCTAGTCTTATATTATTAAGTAATATAAAGTTATACCTAGYTTATCTTATTTCTCTTTAACCTTTAATTACTCATCTTAGAGTCATCTTTAGAAGACTCTATAATATTAGTTCATAATATAGTGCTACTAAAAAGAGAAAAAATGCTATGTCCTTATAGCCTAATATTCCCTAAAATACTTTATAGGTATAATTAATATTTTTTACTTAATTTCTACCCTTCCTAAGGTAGCTACGGCTATAGTAGGGCACTATAATAGTTATAGTCTTATTAGTTATAATTATAACTATAGTAGGGGTAACTAGTAGAGCTACTTAAGAAGTTATAAAAAATATAATAAGAGGCATTACTATTTTAAGGGTAGTAAGAAATATTATTATTATAATAATAAAAAGTATTATATTAGTAATATTATAAGCTAGGGCTATTATATAGTAATAAGTAAAGTAATAATTTTAGAACTTTTCTATAAATTTATATATTACCTAAGGTATATAGTAGGTATTATATATTATATTTATTCCTATACTCTTTTTATTTTATTAAGTATCTTTCCCTATCCTTATTAAGAAAGCGCTTAATTTTATATAATAAATTTATAGGATTAAAGTTATCTTCTTTTATAGAACTAKATAGTAGTAGTAAATAATAATATAAATCTTTTTCTATTAAAATAGGCTCTAATTATACTACTAAGATAATAAGATATATTATTATATTTAGTAAAAGCTTAAAATAGTAAGCTAATTTCTTAAATTTTTTAAAACCTTAAATAGTCTTATATACTAATTAAAGTATTTATAATATATATTAAGTATTTTATATTTATAATATAAATATAGAAATATTAGTAATCCTTTACTAAGGTATAATATTTTATATATCTTATTATATTAAGTTTTAGTAGTAATATTAATAAATATTATTATATCTTATACCTCTAATTATTTAATCTAATATAGATAATTTAAGTTTTTTAAATTAATATTTAATTTTATTAAGAGATTAAGGCCTTTTTTAATATAGAAATTATATATTAAGTTATTAAGTAAGGATCTAGTAGAATAGATAATATTATTAAGTAAATTTTATAAATATAAAAACATTAATACCTAATTATCTTTTTTAATAAAGAGAAAGAATCTAAGTACTATCTTTATAATTTAATTAATCTTTTTAAATTAACTATTAATTTAGAGATACTATATTATTATTATAAAGAAATTAATATCTATTTTACTAAATATTTTATATTAGAATAACTTTATAAACTTTATATCTTTATTATTAATAATAGTATTAAGTATACCCTAATTATATCTAATAAGATTAGATAGAAAAAGAGTTTACTTATTAAATAATACTTTAATTCTTAATATTTAAGATTAATAAAAAAAATTTATTAAATTTATAAGTTACTATTATTAAGGAATTAAAGTTATTATAACTTAGGAGTATAATAATAAAGTTAATAACTATAATATAAAAAGGGATAAATAATATAATAATTAGATATAATTTACTATATATAAGATATCTTTTTATTTATTTTAGATTATAACTTAGATAATACTTAATATATATATATAAATATTTAGAGARGTTCTTAATAAATATAGATAATAAAATATAATTATATATTTTATAATAATTTTTATAAAAATTATTATTATAAGTAATCTTAAAAACCTTATATTATAATATTTTAGAAATATAAAGATATTCCTTTTTATATTTACTAGTAAGGTAGATTAGTTTATTTTTTAATTAAAAATAAAACTTTTTTAAAAGGTTTTCTTTATTATTTTTAAGAATATTAAGTATTTACTTTTAATATTTATTTCTTATATAAGTCTTAGTTAGATATTATTTAAACTTATCCTTTATTTTAACTAATATACTATAATATATGAAAGTTTTTAAGAGGAAGATATTTCTCTTAGTAAAGTTAAGGAAAGTTATATTATTATATAAATAATTAAGAATTTCTATCTTCTTAATTAGTAGGAAATCTATTTAGAGATATAAAAATATATTTAAGATAATATTTATTATACCTAACTTATATTAGATAAATAGATTAAAAGTAAAAAATATTAAAAAGCTTATATTAAATATAAGTTTAATTTATTAATAAAGGAGGTTAAGAGTAAGATTTATTTAAAAATTAATATTATTATTAAATAATTAATAAATATAATTATTAGGGACCTCTTAATAGAGTTTATTAATTAGTATATATTTTTAATAACTTAAATAATTATTACTACTTCTAATTTAGTTAGCTAATAATTTTATTTAATACTATTAATATTATAATTAAGAAATATTATAGATTAAATAATACTTTTTTTTATATTTTTCTTATTTAACTTATAATAAATTATAACAGTGAAACCTTAAACCTTTAAGATATTAAGGTTAATAAAGAGTTACTATATTAATTAAAGTATATAAGAAAAGTTAGTAATTTAAATACCTCTTTAATATTATAGAATACTTATAATTCCTTTTTAATAAGTTTATAATAAAGTCTATTTGAAAGCTTCTTTTAAGATAAGCCTATAAGTTATTTAATAAATATAATATCTAATTTTTAGGTAGATACGCTAATAATATAACTTATAAAAAATATATATAATTTAGTAGATTTTTTTATAGAAACTATATAAATATATAAACTTATATAAGACTTATAGAACTTTATATAAGTCTAAGAGATATATATTTCTATATTTATTAATATAAATAATATAGATTTAAGTATTTATTTTATAAGTTAAGTTTTTTTATTTTAGAGAAGTTAAATTTACTATATATAATAAAATATTAATATATATAACTAATTAATTAAGCCTAAGAAAGTCTCTAATTCCCTAAGAATAATTAGGAATTTTAATATTATAATAATAAAGATCTTTTCCTTAGTAGTAGATATACTTAAATTATTAATATATTATCTTAGTAGTATTATAAATAAATAGCTTAAATATAATTTTATAAAGACTAAAAAAATATATTTTAATTTAAGTAGTTTAAATAATTTTTTTAGATATTTAATATACTTTTTTAATATTTAGCTAAAGATAATAATATTATTTATAAATATTCTTATAAAGATATAAAGCGGTTTTAAGAGAGTATTTATTTATTATTAAATATATAAAGGAGATCTTTTAAAATTTATAAAAATAATAAATAATTCCTCTTAACCTTTATAATTAATAATAATAAGTTTATATTTATTTTTTAGTTTAATTTTAAATTAGTTAAAATATTTAATTATATTTATTATAAAGATATAATAATATCTAGCTATAGCTCTAATAATATCTAATTATARARGTAATARATATAAATTATYTTCTATAATTATATTTAAGCTATAAATATTAATTATAATATATTTCTTTTTCCCTTATAAGGTATCTTATTAAATAATAAAATAAGGCTAGCTAAATAATATAGATATAATTTATATAATATAATTTACTTTATTAATATAGTTTATTAAAGGTCTTATTAATTACTTCTTATTTTTTTTAGCTTAATAAGTAAATCTAAATAACCTTTAGCTTTATATTTAACTTTAAAGTAATTAATATTTATTATTTTTTTAAAATTTCTATTATTACTTTTAAGTTTATGAAAATATTTTTAAAATATTGTATTAGTTTTATAAGGGTATTTATAGAATCCTTATTACTATAAATAGTAATATTATTTAAAAGTTTATATTTCTTAACTAAATCTATTTATATAAATTTATTTTTTATATTAATTTAGCTTTTTTATTAACTATATATTACTAAAGGTTCTATATTAAGTAAAATTATATAGTAGTTATATTTATTATACTTAATAAATATTCTAAGTCTTATATATCTTATAAGTTTAATAGGATATAACGTAATATTTTTAACCTTTATAAAAGTTATAGAGATATTAGCTATATATATATATATTATTATTATTATAACTAAGATTTTAGTTAGCTTAAGGCTTAAATAAAAAATCTTTATTATTAAGAAGAGTTCCTTAGTAAATTATTAATATATTTATAATTAAATTTAAAGCTATTATATATATATAATAAGACTTAATTACCTACTATAATTATAAGTTATATTTTAATATAGAGTATATTAGAATTTATAGGTATATATATTTTTTAATTATAGCTTTTTGTTTTCTTAAGTTTAAGAAAAATATAATATATATTTAGTATATTTATTCCTATAAGAATATTTACCCTTAAGTTATTAGTAAGATATATTTTTATTAATATTTTTACTTATATTAAACCTATATTCTTCCTTTATATATATATTAATTTTTATAAACTTTAATATAATAGATACCTTATTACTAAATCCTTATATTAATATATTTAATAATATATGCTTTATTTAAGATTAAAGACTTAAAATATTTTTATAAAGGAACTCTTTATCCTTTAGTATAATTAAATAGCCTAAATTAAATTATATATTATATATTTCCCTATTAGGGCTAAAGCTAGCTTAAGTTATAGTATATTTAAAATTATAAAAAAAGTATTTTATAAGATAGTCTTAAAAGAGTTATACTATAAATTTAATTATTTTAGATAAAGTAGATATAACTTTTAAGTTAATAATAATATAAAAAATATTATATTATATAATAATATAATTAGATTTAATGTCTTTAGAGATAATATAATTAGATTTAATATTTTTATTAGATAGCTTTTAGGTAATAATAACCTTTTTTATATATATTAGTCTAATATACTTTAAAGTTATCTCCTTTTATAATATTTATTAAAACCTTAGTTTAATATACTATTAAATCCCCTAAGGTAGGTTTCCTCTAATATTATTCTTTAAGATAAGAGAATAAAGTATTTTATAATATAAATATCTTTATATAACACGTGTACTTATAATGATGTTAAGAAGGTTTTAAGGTAGTAATTAAATTTATATTAATAGTCTTATATCTAATCTTTTTATTATATTATTTACTAGACTTAGAGTTCTTAGTATATTTATTCTTATAATAATGCTCTTAATTTTATATAGTTTAGTTATTCTCTTTATTTCTATTATTAACTAAAGCGTAGTAAGCCCTCTAAAGCTATTAAAAAAAAATTTTAAAGAAGGAAGTTATTTTTATATTATCTTAAACTAAATTTACTTAGTTATAGTATAGGCCCTATTATAATCTATTATTATTATAATAGGAGAGGAAGCTAAGCTTATCTTTTTTATAAAGTAGAATATTAAGCTTATTAAAAGCTTTATTAATAATTTAATAGATATTATTAAAAGTTTTAATAATTTAAGTAGCATAGCTAGTACTATTATTAAGATATATAAATAAGGTATTAATAAGAAGGAAATTAGAAGGATTATTATCTAGAATAATTCTAGTTTCTAAAATTTTAATTTTTAGAATTAAATATCTTTAATATTATTAACTATTAAGTTTCAAAGTTTTTAAATATATTTAGTATTTCTATTATCTTATTTTCTATTATAAGTCTAAAAAGTAATATATTATCATAAAAGACTTTAATAAATAAAAAGAAGAATAAAAATATATTTTATAATTTATATTATATAACTATAATATTAATTTAGATTTATGATAATTTTAAAAAATAGCTATTAAATAATTATATAAAAGATCTATTATAAGAAAAAGTTATTATTATATTAGACTTTAATTAAAATAATTTTAAAAATACTACTTTACTATGTTTTTTATAATAAAGAAGGTTTTATTTAGTAAATTAATAAATTTATTAAAAATAATACTTTTAATAGAATTAGATTATATATTTTTAATAATAAGATTTATTTTAAAGTCTTTTTTAATACTATATATTTAAATTCCTATATTAATGTTATTAAAATTTTTAAAGTTATTTCTAGATAATAATATATTTATTTTTTATTTAAGTAATTATAAGATTATTTATATTACTATTTTAAATACTAATTATATTAAATATACTAGTATATAAAATATAGTTTTTTATAATTTATTTTATTATTATTAATATTATTTTATATCTTAGTTATTAACTTTATATTAGCTTTTTTAGTATTTATTAAAGAATATAACTATTTTATATTAATAATAGTATATAACTTTTTAAGATATATTTTATTTATTTTTAGGAAGATTATCTTTATTATAGTAAATTAAGTTAGTTATTTACTATATTAATTTTAAAACGTTAAAAAATTCTAAAAGTTATAATATTAAATTATAATAAAAAAATTCTAAAAGTTATTATTAAAATCTAGCTGTAAGGCTGAGCTTAGTTAGTAATGGCTTAGTAGCTAGATATTAAATAGTAACTCTTATAACTTTAATCTCTTTTACTATAACTAATTAATTAAGGATAATTTAACCTTATTTTAATAAGTTATAAGCCTAGATTTATAGGCATTATAAATAAATAATTAAATAAATATTTTAGTTATCTTACCTATCTACTTTCTATCTTTCTTTAGGTATTAATATAGCTTATAAAGTTATTAATCTCTTAATTCTAAATATACTTACTAATTAAATAATTAATTTAATAGATAATTATAATTACTAAAATACCTACTATAATATATAGTTATAGTAATAAGAGGTATTTAATTATTTAAGTATTAGAGATTATTTAATATTTAGATTAAATATTATTTACTATACTACTATCTTTAGTATAAAGTAAATATCTAAATTTTTTATTATTAAGTATTTTTATCTATATAATATTACTTTCTAATATAAGTAAATAGAGATTTTTTATATTTAAATAGATTATATTATTTACTTAAATATTTACTTAAACTATTTAAATTACTTCTTATTAAGATTAAGATTATTAAGATTACTCCTATTTAAATAAGTACTAAAAACTYTATAAAATCTCTAAAAAAATCTCTATAACTTATTAAATATTATTTATATTTATTAAACTTTTAGTTAGCTATTAATTAATAAAATAGTTAAAAAGGGCTAGGAATTAACTACTACCTTTTTTTATTTATTAATTAATAGTAATACTTTATTAAGTAAAATTAAAATATTTATTAATTATTCTTAAATATATTAAATTTCCTTTTAATAACTAGTTATTATATTTTACTTTTATTATTAAATAAAGGTAGTATAAGCTTTAGGTATAAAGAGGTTATTAAGCTTTTAAATAAGAGCTTATTTAAGTAATTATCTACTTATTATTAAGATCTATAATTATTATTAGGGATTAATATCCTTTTTTAATAAGACCTAAACTCTTTTACTATTAAATATTATTATATTAAATAATAGTACTTTCCTTACTTTATTAAAGAAACTAAATACTAAAGAGATAAAAAAAAATTATAAATCTTTTTAAAAAAAATATTTAATAATTATTTATTCCTATCTTATTTATTTTTATTTTATAATATAAGTTCTAAAGCTAGCGAGTCTACTCTTTTAAAAATAAATAATATTAATATCTTTAACTTTACTACTAAATAATAGCTTCTAAATTCACTTATTATTTTAAATTAAAAATATTATTAAATTAATTTATCTTCTTTTTTATTTTTACTTATAAATATTTTTATCTTAATATTATTATTTAATCTAGTTATTATCTAAGAAGATTAAGATAGTTAATAATATAAATAATTCTTAAAAAGGATTATTTTCTCTCTATATAATAAAAAAGCTTAAAGGGAAATATAATTATATTAAATAGGCTTAGAAAATTAAGGACTAGCTTATAATAAATAACCTTAAATTATTTACTATAATAAATTAACTTAAGGTAATAATTATAATAAAGAATTATTTAGGYTTAAARGCTTAYTATTTAATAAAAARTAAAAYTAATAACTAAAAGATTTTAAATATTATTATAAAGAAGTTTAAGTTTAAAGGAATAAATATTTTTATTATTCTTATTTATTAATTATATAGTATAATACTAGAAAGCTTTAAAAATATTATTAAATATATTTAAAARTTCTAAAARRTTATWAATAACTTAATTAATTTATATAATAATTATAATTTATTAAAATCTTACCTTTACTATTTATTTCTTAAAGGTTTAAGTAAGGTTTATTATACCTTTATTAATATTTATTTTTAATTATATAATTTATTTAATTATAAGATTATTTTATTCTCTAATATTTTAAGTATTATAAATAATAAAGAAGTAAAGTTATAAAGTTTTTAAAAGCTTTTTAAAATTACTATAATAATAAAAAGAGGTAATATAGGTTAAAACTTTAACTAAGACTATAATAATAATTAAGTTAATAAATTTAGTTAAGAAGAAAAAAAAAGTCCTTATTTTTATTATAAAAATAAAAATTTATTTTTAAAATATAATAATATTATTTACTAGTAGTTATACCCCTAGTTAAAACCTATAAAGTTTAAGTTAAAGAAGAAATATAAGAAATATTTAATAATTAATCCTTTAATAATAATATCTAAATTAAATAATAAGCTAGTTTTTATTAACTTAGTAATTAATAACTTATTTTATAATTATAATAATATACTTATTTACTTTTTTATTTCCTTTATTTATAAGGACCTAGCTAATCTAATTATTATTAACTTAGCCTATAACTAATATATATTTAATAATTATAATACTTTTATTAATTTTTAGTTAATATTTATAATATATAACCTTATTACTAGAATTAGTAGTAAATTAGTTTAATTTATAAATATAAAAATTATTTAAATCTTAYTCTTAAATAAAAAAGTATAGTTTTAAGAGGTTATATTTATATTTAAAATAGATATAAACCTTCTATTAATATCTTAATTAATAGATATTAAGGTTAAGATAGACTTTATAATTAATAAATACCTTTTAACTTATAATTTTCTTAATATAATTAAAGCTAAATAGCGCTATAGGATTTTTATCTTTAAGTTAAAAATAATTACTCTAAAATTAAATATATATAGTATACTAAATAACTTTATTTAATAATTCTAATATATCTAAATAAGGTATTTAAGTTAGTAAAATATTATTTAGCTACTTTAAATAACTATTAAAATTAATTTTTTTAAAAAGATTAAAGATAAGTTTATTTATAAATATTATATATAAAACTATTAAAAGTTAGCTTTATATAAAGATATAATTATATCTAGCTAATACTTTATAAAGCTTATTTATAATAATATTTATAACCTTATTAAACTAATAGGCTTTAATAAAAGTTATTATTTTATTATTTTTAAATATAACTATACTAATTTTTCTAAAGTCTTTTATATTAAAAATAAAAGTATAATTTTTTTTTCTTTTAATACTTTAAAGGCTATTATAAGTAGAAAAGCTATTATATTTAATATTTTCAGACTAATAATAATAGCGAATATATAAAGTATAACTTTAAGTTATTTTTTATAAATAAAGATATTATCTATAAGCTAATAATACCTAAAAACTTTAAATAAAATAGTAAATTAGAATATTTAGGTTTAACTTTAATATTAAAAATATATTTTATATTACTAAGCTTAGGGCTTAATAAAGACTTATAACTTAAAGTTTTAAGAATAGTTAATTATATTATAATTTATAACCCTATAATTAAGATAGGTAATAAGTTATTTTATAAAATTTAAAAAGATTATTTTTCTTTCCTTAACTATTTATAAATATTAGGCTCTTTTATATAGGCTAGAAATCACCTTTAAAAAAAACTAGTTAATAAAAATAAATAATATCTCCTTATTAATTATAAGGGTAATAATTATATCTATTATCTATATTATCTTTAAATAAATATAATTCTTTAGGTATCTAATATTTATATTAAGGAATAAAAACCTACCTTTATTAATAGTATTMCCCCGCCTATATTATTCTTCTAAATATTATTATAATTATTAAAGTCTCTACCTATTAAACAGCTATAGACCTCCGCTCTAAGGAAGGAGAATATATAAATATAGAAGTAAAGGGTTCTTAGCTTTAATATTAATTTAATTTATACTAAGCTAATACTTAAATAATAAATAAATAAATTACTTAAACTCCTTTTATTTAATAATATTTATTATACTTAATTTAAATATATCTTAGATAATTATCTATACCTTATAACTTTAAATTTTAATAATAAAAATTTATTAAGTTTTAACTACTCCTTAATTATTATACTTTTTTATATAAATTTAGTTAAATTATTTAAGCTAAARACCTATAATAAAGCTATATTAAARAGTATATAATAAATATAATAGAAGTTAATAATAAATAATAAATATAAATTATTAATAAATAATAAAATATAATTCTTAATAATATTACCTAAAGGGAGAATTACCTTTAGAGGTAAATAAGTCTATATATTAAAATAGGACCTTAATAAAGAAGTTATCCACTATAAAGTATATTAAGTAGTTTAAAAATTTAAATAATATAAAGGCCTTAATTATAATAAAACTTTTATTTTAATAATTAAATTTATAAGCTATAAAACTATTCTTATTATTATAGCTACTATAAATTAGGATATTAAATAAATAGATATTAAAATAGCTTTTCTTTATAAATAAATAAAAAAGGAAATTTATATTAAGTAGCTTAAAAGCTATAATAAGAATAATAAAAATAAGATTTATTATCTTAATAAAGCCTTATATAGGCTTAAGTAATTATTTAAGATTTAATATAATACCTTTATTAACTTTATTAAGACTTTAGGTTTTAATATCTTAGATATTAACTTAAATATATTTATTATACCTTTAAATATAATAATTATCTTATATATTAATAACCTACTAATTACTAGTCCTAATAAGTAGGATATACTTAGAATTAAGAAAGCCTTTAATTTTTATTTTTATATAATTAATCTTAGGTTATATTCTTACTAGCTAGGTATATTAATTATATAAAATTATTAATAATAAATTTTTTATTTTAGGTAAAGAGTATACTTTAAGAAAATTATTAAAGATTTTAAATAATAAGAATATAAAATAATTATTATCTTAATAAAAACTAGCTCTAAATTAAAAAAGGCTTTAAAAAATTATTAAGTTAATATTAGAGATAAGTAATAATATTAATAAATTATTAAATTTTTTATATATACTATATTAGGTACTTATCTTAATATTATATTCCTTATATTAATAGTTAATTATTATATTTTAAATTTTACTTAAGCTTATTAAGGTATTATTAAATAAATCCTCTAATATTTATAGAGCACCCTTAATTATTAATTTATATTTTAAAGTATTATTAAATTTTTTATAAGTTATATTAACTTTAACTAGGCTAGTAATTATAATATATATTAATTAACCTTTAATTTTATCTTTTATATTAATAATAGTATTATTAATTAATAATTTTAATTAATAACTAATTATTATCCTCTCTATATATAAGGCTAAATATATTAGGTAGATATAAGTAGCTAAAGAAATTATATAATTAAAAAACCTTTTATATAAGCTTAAGTCTTAGGATAAGGAATTAGTTATTAAGGTTATTATTATTTTTAATAATAATTAGGGTATTATTATCCTTATAAAGAACCTAAAATTTTATATTTATAATAAGTATATTATTATATACTATTACTTTATTTATAAAAAGGTCTTAAAAAATATAGTAGATTTATAATATATCTTAATTAAATATTAAATAGCTAATAGGTTAATTAAGCCCCTATTAAAAAATAAATTTATTAAGTTTTAAAATATTTTAAGCCTTAAGTATATATTACTAAAGGATTAATATTCTTATAATCTAGAATATATAAGAGTAAGGCCCTAAGAAAGGTACTTAGTAATAAGGCTCTTATAAGAACTATTTAAGTATCCTTATTTTACTTAAGCTTTATTATTTAGGCCTTATTATTACTTTTCACCTCTTTAGGCAGTACTATTTAGATTTTATATAATAATTATATCTTATATATATAATTATATTATCTTATAAAGCTACCCTAACATCTTTTAAAGCAGAAATAGTATATATAGGTTAAATATCCAATTTATTTTTTAAATAATAATAAAATATTAAAAAATAGAATTTTTATATAGACGGTTTAATATAGTCGTTTTAGAATTTAGGTAGTAGTTTAATATAACTATTTTAGAAAGGTTATCTATTATATATTTTAGAGCCTTATATAGGCTGACTGTTATATATCTTAAAACCTTATATAGGCCGACTATTATATGCCTTTAAAGCCTTATATAGGCTATATCTTATATATAAGATAGATAGAGCTTATAGAGCTAGCAATTTAAATAAAAGTATTAAAATCCAGCTGTAAGGCTGAGCTTAGTCAGCGATGGCTTGGCAGCTAGATATTAAATAGCAGCTTTTGTAGCTCCGACCTTTTCTACTATAACTAATTAATTAAGGATGATTCAACCTTATTTCAACAGTTATAATATTAAATTATATAAAAAATTTCTTAGTAAATTATATTATATTTTATTTGATATATTAGAGATAACGTTTATTTTATTTAATAATATATTATCCTTAAGTTAAAGAGGATAAACTAAAATTATTAAAATTATTTTCTATTTTCAGATATTATATTAGAATATTTTAGTTAATAATTAATAATCATTTTAGTTATTTAGTTTATTTATAATAATATTATTTTAATCTTATTAACTTATATTTTAAATAAAGTTATTTATAATTTTATACCTAATACTATACTTAACTTTTTAAACTATAAAAAGGAATTTTTATTTTTTATTATAATATAACTAAAAGCTTTAAATATAATAACTTTTATATAAATATTTATTGAATTTTATTATAATTATTAGTATTAATTATAATTCTTTTAAAAAAATAATTTGATTTTATTATATCTTTATAAATAGATTAATAAGTAGAAAGTATAACTAATAATATATTTGTTAGAATTTGCAAGTCGCATAGAGTTATGCATTGCATTATTCTATGCATTATTCTATGCATCGCCGATCAGCCCCTATCCCGGAAATTAATTTCCTAGTTTTTCTATCGATTTCTAAGCATTATTAGTGGCGCAAATCAAGACCGCGTTCTAGCCCCTACCACTATTGGCTTGGCTATCCAAACAAGGCAATATTAATTTCGGCAGTCCTAATACGGCATATTAATTTCGGCATTCAGTAAATTACATTCCTTATTCGGCAACGGCATTCCCATTTAGGCAAGCCTTTATTTCGGCATTTCTATCAGACCTCGGCATCTCGGCAAGATGGATTGGGGAAAAGGGCTTGGCTACTTCTATATAATCAGCGGTTTTCTCCTCCTTCTATATAGCTAAGCAAGATTAGTAATAGCTTACTAATATATTCTATCTTCTTCGCTCTACCAATTAGATCCCGCTTAGTCAGCAGCCCCCTATTTCCAACAATATTAATTTATTTAAGGTATTAAAATATATTAGAAAACTTACTTATTATATTAATATTCTTAATTATTAGAAATTATATTTTATTTTCATAAAAACTTAACTTAAATTTTATTCTAATTGAAAAGATAATTCTTATAAATAATTATAATCTAATTGTTTTTCTATTACTATTATTAATACTAAGGGTAAAAAATAAGATATTAAATACCTTCTAAATAAAAATATTATATATAAAGGAAGAGGTAGTAAAGGTATATATATTAAATATCTAATATAATAAAAAGGGTATAACTTAGAGTAGGATATATAAATAAATATTAAAAATATAAATATTTTAAAGTTATTTCTATTATTTTAGTAGTAACTCTGCCTATATCTTGCTACTAAAGTTATCCTTAGAAATTTCCTTTACCTACTCTAGCCTTTATAGCTCTACTATTAATTCCTTTATCTACCTTAGCCCCTACGGCTCCACTCCTCTACCGTAGTTAATAAGGGCGTTAACATCCATTTTTTAGTAGTAGGTAAGTTGTTAGGAAGTGGTAGTAGAAGGCTTTAGTAGATACCCTACTAGGGGGCCTTAGAATATACCCCCTAGCAGGTACCTTCTAATAGAAGGTACCCCCTATAGGGGTACACCCTCTATCTATTTCTACTAGGCAGAAGTATATAGAATTAAAATAATTATTATTATCATTAAAAAGTGTACCTAATAAATATCTAATCTCAAAAGAATCCTAGTATATTTTTATATAAAAATAATTCTAATGTTTTTCTATGATGAATAGAATATATTAAGGATATTAAGTCTTAATTTAGATATTATATAAAAAACTAAATTTAAGATTATATTAATTAAATTAAATAATTTAACTGTAATAGTACCTTTATTATATATTATAATATTAATAAAATTATTATATTATTTTATATAATAAATACTAAAATAGAGGCTACTTTATTAAAAAAGTTAACATTATTATAAATATATAATATAGTATTAAAGTTTAAAATTTAATTTTTGAATAAATATTTGATTAATAAAGCTAATCTACTTATAAAAAAGCCATTAAATAATATAATAAATAAATTACTATTAAGGGTAAATAAGCTCTTATTAAGGCTAAAATTATAATATACTATAATGAATAAAGTATTGTATAATAAGAAGCTATATATTATAATCAGTAATATATTATATAGATTAATAAGTAAGATACTATATAATAAATTATTATATATCATATAAAGAATATTTATAATAAGACTAGTATTAGGTTATAATTTAAAATAGAGCTTATAATATATTTCCTATATTTATTATATTTAACTTTAAGAAGTTTCCTAGTTTAAATTATTAATATATTTTTCTTTAATAATTCTAAGTAATATAATTTATTTATTAGGTTAGTACCTAAGCTATTTATATTAATATCTATTATATTAGCTTTATAGAATTAGATAATAGATATAATAAATATCCTATATTTAATTAATAAATTATATAAGGTTTAAATAATAATTAGCTTATTTAATAGCTTTAAATTTTTTATTTTAAAATTAATCAAAATATATCTAATAATTATTAAATAATTATTAACTAATTTTCAGAAAGATAAAGTAGTTCTAAAAAGTCCTTTAAATAAAATAAAGTTAAAAAAAGTAATAAAGTATATATAAATAATCAAAGTAATTCTATATATTAGTAGAATTATTAAAATTTAAAATATATATAAGTGAATTATTAATATAAGTTAACTAAATATACTTTAATCTAATACTTTAATATTATCCTTAGTAAATTTAGTGTCTTTTGTATAAAAAAAAGTATTTAAATCTTTAGTAATTAAGGCTACCTTAATTAAATAATCTATAATTCATAATTAGAAGAGTTAATTAACTTAGGAAGTTTAATAGCCCTATCTTTTTACATGTTTCTTTAAATTAGGATTAATATGATAGAGTTAGAGCATATTCCTTTCTAAAAAGTATTATATAATTGTTGGAAATAGGGGGCTGCTGACTAAGCGGGATCTGATTAGTAGAGCGAAGAAGATAGAATTATATTAGTAAGCTATTAGTAGCTATTACTAATCTTACTTAGCTATATAGCAGGAGTAAAACCACTAATTATATAGAAGTAGCTAAGTCCTTTTCTCTAATCTATCCTGCCAAGGGTAAATAGTGATGTTGAGGTCTAATAGAGATACTGAAATAAGGGATTTTCTAAATAGGAATGCCGTGGCTGAATAAGGATATAATTTACTAAATGCCGATGGTGAAAATAGGGATAGAGGGCTGCTGACTAAGCGATATCTGATTGGTAGAGCGAAGCAGGCAAGGTTATAATAGAATATATTAGTAAGTAATTATTTATATTACTTAGCTATATAGAAGGAGGAGAAAACCGCTAATTATATAAAAGTAGCTAAGCCCTTTTCCCTAATCTATCTTACTAAGATACTGAGGTCTRATAAAAATATTAAAATAAGGGCTTATCTAAATAGGAATACTATTATTAAATAAGGAATATAATTTACTAAATACTAAAATTAATATACCGTATTAGGATTGTTGAAATTAATATTACCTTATTTAGATAGTTAAGCTAATAGTAGTAGAAGCTAGAATATGGTCTTAATTTATGCTACCAATAATACTTAGAAATCTAAAGAAAAAATTAGGTAATTAATTACTAAAAAGGGGCTRAATAGGGGTAAAAGGAAATTACGTATATATATATTATTTATATAATATATAGCGCTTATATATAGTGTTTATACTTAGTATATGTTAGATCTAGGGCCTATACCACCTAATAAGGCTTAGCTATTAGCGGGAACCAAATTCTAATATACCCCCCTAAGCTAAATAGTGATTAGAAGATTATAGGGGCTAGCTTTAGCCTCTTAATAAAGGATTTAAATTTAGTAGAGTTTAATAGCTTAGTAAGCCTATTAGTAATTTACTTATTAATTAAAATATAATATATATTAATTTTTTTATCTTAAAAGGCTTCTCTAATAAAATGGTATTAAATATTAATATATTTAGTTTATATATAATGCTCAGGATTACGCGCTAGTGTAATAGCCAATTATAAATTAGTCTAAATAAGGTTTTTTAAATAGGTTAGCCCTAATTACTTAAATAGGCTAGTTAATTAAATATACTTTTTAATAACTTCTTTTTAAAATATATATTCTATCTTATAGCTTAATAAGGTTACCGTTTTTTATAATTTACTAGCCTAAGAAATAGGGCTATTTCTAAAAAGAAATAAGTAGCCTATAATTAATTATTAAGTAAAATAATTATCTTCCTAATTAATATTATAGTAGCTCTCTAGTCTAATATCTTAATAAAGGCTAAAAAATATATTAAAATTAATAGTGTATAAGATATATTACTAAATATAGTTTAGCGTATAGAAATACTTAGCTTTAAAATTACTTATAAATTACGCGTAAAGCCCTACTAAATAGGATAGATCTAGTTAAGTTAATATTATTAGATATATAAATAACCTAATTTATTATTAGAAATTCTTAATAGTAAAAGGATTTATTATTAGATTATTTTTATCTAGTTAAATACCTAATTTAGAAGAGGTCCTATAAGGCTTTAGGTCTATATAGCTAAATTAATTAATTAATTCCTTAATAAATTTAGTCTAATTTATATAGATAGCCCTTTTTATATAATCGTGTATAATTTAGATTTTTAGGAAAAAAGAAATGTCACCTAAATTAATAATATTAATTATTTTAGTAATTTTATTTTTTAGGGCTCATATTTCGGAAATGCTCAGGCTAAAAATTAGTAGGTCATTAATATATGTCGAAATCCAGCTGTAAGGCTAAGCTTAGTCAGCGATGGCTTGGCAGCTAGATGTTGAATAGTAGCTCTTACAGCTCCGACTCTTCTACTTATAACTAATTAATTAAGAATAATTCAACCTTACTTTAATAAGTTATAAGCCTAGATTTATAGGTATTATAAATAGATAATTAAATAGTTATCTTACCTATCTATTCTATCTTCCTTTAGGTATTAATATAGTTTATAAAGCTACTAATCTCCTAATTYTAAGTATACTTACTAACTAAATAATTAATTTAATAGATAGTTATAATTACTAAATATCTACTATAATATATAGCTATAATAATAAGAGGTACTTAACTATTTAAGTATTAAGGGTTATTTAATACTTAAATTAATATTACTTACTATATTATTATTTTTAATATAAAATAAATATTTAAATTTTTTACTATTAAATATTTTTATCTATATAATATTACTTCTTAATATAAATAAATAGAGATTTTCTATATTTAAATAAGTTATATTACTCGCTTAAATACTTATTTAGATTATTTAAATTATTTTTTATTAAGATTAAGACTACTAAGACTACTTTTATTTAGATAAATATTAAGAAATTTTTTAAAATCTTTAAAAAAAATTCTATAACTTATTAAATATTATTTATATTTATTAAACTCTTAATTAGCTATTATTAAGTAAAATAATTAAAAGAGGTTAAAAACTAGCTACTACCTTTTTTATTTATTAATTAGTAATAATATTTTATTAAGTAAAATTAAAATAATTTAAACTAATTACTTTTAAATATATTAAATTTTCTTTTAATAATTAATTATTATATTTTACTCTTATTACTAAATAAGGGTAGTATAAGCTTTAGGTATAAAGAGGTTATTAAGTCTTTAAGTAAAAACTTATCTAAATAATTATTTATTTATTATTAAGATTTATAATTATTATTAAAGATTAATATTCTTCCTTAATAAGACCTAAACCTTTTTATTATTAAATATTATTATATTAAATAATAGTACTTTTTTTACCTTATTAAAAAAGCTAAATATTAAAGAGATAAAAAAAAATTATAAATCTCTTTAAAAAAGATATTAAAGATAATAATTATTAATTTTTATCTTATTTATTTTTATTTTATAATATAGGCTCTAAAGCTAGCGAGTTTACTCTTTTAAAAATAAATAATATTAATATTTTTAACTTTATTATTAAATAMTAGCCCCTAAATCTATTTATTATTTTAAATTAAAAATATTATTAAATTAATTTATCTTCTTCTTTATCTTTATTTATAAATATTTTTATTTTAATATTATTATTTAATTTAGTTATTATTTAAGAGGATTAAGATAACTTATAATATAAATAATTTTTAAAGAAGATTATTTCCTCTCTATATAATAAAAAAGCTTAAAAATACCCTTAAATTATTTATCTTAATAAATTAACTTAGGATAATAATTATAATAAAGCATTATTTAAATTTAGAGGCTTATTACTTAATAAAAAATAAAACTAATAACTAAAAGATTTTAGATATTATTATAAAGAAGTTTAAGTTTAAAAGAATAAATATTTTTACTACTTTTATTTATTAACTATATAATATAATATTAAAAAGTTTTAAGAATATTATTAAATATATTTAAAAGTTTTAAGAAGTTATTAATAACTTAATTAATTTATATAATAATTATAGTTTATTAAAATCTTACCTTTATCTACAAATGTTTTTTGCAGATGAGTTTTGGATGAGATTGGATGAGATTGGATAAGATTAGATAGAGCGACTGTATCTGCTCATCCAATCTCATCCAATCTCATCCAATCTCAGCCATTCAGTGTCAGAATCAACTGATGCTCAGATGGAGCCACTGTAGAATAGCCCTATAAACTTAGCTATAGGGTTTAAACCTATCTACGCTAGTAAAAAAAAAGGAATATAATTAATAGTTATTAAAAAT
>KE598573.1:499401-521585 GCA_000444155.1 Cladonia macilenta KoLRI003786
AGTTGATTCTGACACTGAATAGCTAAGATTAGATGAGATTAGATGAGATTAGATAAAGTAACTATATTTACTTATCTAATCTTATCTAATCTCATCTAAAACTCATCTGCAAAAAACATTTGTAGATGTAGTTTAGTAAACTATATAAAAACTAGTTAGATAATAGTTATTAAATAAATAAAAATAATTATATAATAAGAATTCTAATATTAGTATATCTCTTACTAAAACTCTAAATCCATTGTATATTTATTTAATTAAAATAGTTTAAAATAGTTTTTATTTTATTTATTTATTAATTAATTATTTATTTATTTAATTACTTAATTACTTAACTATTTATTATTATTCTATTAAATATACTTATATTAAATTTACTAATTCCTATACTAAGCTAAAGTAGTTAATAGAAATATATTAAAATATTTAACTCTCTTAAGTATTATTTTCTTAAAATATTTATCTACTAAGGACCTTATAATATTATTTATATTTTACTCTCTAAAATATCTATTTCTATAGCCTTTTATATATATTATTTTATAGCCTTACTCCTATAGCCTTCTATAGCTATAAATATATTATATTTTAAATATATTCTATTATATAGCTATTTATATTATTAGGCTAGTCTAGCTCACTAAGTATATTAATTATATATATAATATTATAAAAAAGAGCTGGAAGTCTATATATCCTTTATGTCCCTATAAATTAATATATTAGTAGGTTAAGTATAGGGTCTAATACTTAATATATTCTATTATTACTATTACTATTAATTATATTAGTATCCTTAATATCGCGTTTATATAGTAGAGTAATTATATTTATAATAAAAAATATATATTTCTTTTATTAATAGGTATAGTAGAAGTATTATATTAATTATATATTCCTATTCCTAATAAATAAGTAATTATTAATATTATATATATAGTAATAATAAAGTCTAGATATCTATATTAATAATTCCTATATTTAAATTAATATAATACTTATAGATTTATATAGGTAATATACTAATATTATTTAACTACCCTTTAATTAAGATTTAAAATATATATATTATATTTAGTTTAATAAGCTATTATTAAGTACTATATAAATATATATTATAAGTTAAGTTTTATTAGATTAATTAATAATTTTATATAAAAGAAAAGGCCTATTTTAAATCCCTTTATAAATAGCTAGGTAGACTAGTATTCTTTATTACTTATAATATTATAGGAGCCTTTTTTATCTTTATTTATATCTATCTATTTACTAATTAAGAGGAAGTTATATATAAGTATTAGATATTAAATATTAAGAAGTTTAAAACTTTCTATTAACTTTAAATAATTATAATTTTATATTTTAACTAAGCCTAATTATAATAATTATATTATTATATCTTAAATAAATAAGTACCTTATAAGATTAAGAGGTATAGTAATATTAACTATACCTTTAAAAATCTTAAAAAGATATTAATATTATAAAATAATAATATTATATTAATTATTTATACTTTAATTTATTTACTAGTATATTAGAGTTTATTATTATTATATATTCTCTTATATTTTCTATTAAGTAGAGACCTATATATATATTAAAAAGTAATAATAACTTTTAATATTTAATATTCTAGGGCTTATATTACTTACTTTTACCCTTCTTATTAACTAATATTATTATGTTTAAATTAGTACTAGATATTATTATATTTAATAGTATATTACTTAATACTTTAATATCCTTATTCCTATTATATATTATATTGTCCTTTATATTACTATTAACCCTATTACTGCCTTCTATAGGTATTATTACTATTATATATAATATTAGCTCTTAGTACACTTAATATACTTATATTATATATTAATATAAGATATTTAGGTTAGTATAATATTAGCTCTTAATAAATATATTAAATTTTATAATTAATTTAAATACCTATATAATCGTATAAGATAATAATAATTAATATATTATTTTAGTTTTAGTAGCTTAAAGGAGTTTTAATTAAAACTATTTAGTTATAGCCTAACTATATAATATAAGAGATATTAAGAGTATTACCTTTCTAGCTTTTAATAAAGATTATAATTATATATAAAATATTAGACTTTAGATCTAGCTTTAATTAGGAGAAAAATAAAAGATTTAAAAAGTCTTTATATATATTATAATACTATATTTATTAAGAATTAATATTATTAAGAAGTTTTAAAGAATTTAGCTAAGACTTAAGTCCCCTTTATTTTAAATAAAGCGTATTATAAGTTTATAATTAAATAAGATCTAAAGCTAGGGTAAGCTTAATAATAAGTAATACTTTAAATCTTATTTTAAAATTTTTAATAAAATTATTTAGTTTCTTTCTATTTTTAATATCTTTAATATATTCCCTTAGTTTAATAGTATCTTAATAATACTTATTATATTTAATAATATTATATCTTAAGTTACTATATTCTTTCTTTAGATAGTAATATATCTAATATCCTCTTTATATAATATAATATATAAACCCTTTATTATCTACTTACTATAGTATATCACTAAGAAGAGTTATATTAAAAATATAAACCTTTTTTATATTATTATTAATATCTATTTTTATTTCTTAGTTTAAATTCTAGATTAGCTTTACTAATACCTTTATTATATTATTAATCTTTATATTATAAAGTTTTAATATTAAAGTAAATATATTTACTAATTTTCTCTATTCTCTATAATTAAGATATATAGGGATTAGATAGAATACTTTATAGATATAATATATATTTCTATAAACCTTAAAGTTATTAATAAATAATAGATATAATAAAGATATATAATTTTAAATAATAAAAAGGTTAAGATTTTAATAATTAAAATACTTTACTTTAAGTTCTATATATATCTAATATAGATAATAAAGAGGTTAAATAAATATTARAAARARATTAARAAYCCTTCTAATATAAAAATAATTATTATAATAAGRAATTTYTTTATTATCTTCCYTAAAACTATATTCTTAATTAAGATAAATTTTAAATTAATAATTAATAATATCTAGACTTTACTTAAATAAAATATCTTTTAATAGGTAAAGTTTATAATTATTATTAAATATTAAATTAAATTTATATAATATATCTTAATAGCGGTCCTACTTTATAATTATTTATATAGTAATAATAACTTCTCTATATATTATAGAATATAAATAATAATCTTAACTAATAAATATAACTTAATTTATATAAAATAGTAGTGACCTCCTAATATAAATTATATTACTAAGGAGGATTAGGGTTCTTATCTTTATATAGTATATATCGCTAGAGGTAGTCTTAATAAAAAGAGAATAAATAATAATAAGTATATATACTAATAAGTTTAAGTCTTTATTATATTCGCTTTTAAGATCGCTTTTAGGATAGAGGTTTTTAAGGTATTAAAAAAAAGTAAAAAGTTAAGCTTATTAAGGAATATTATTAATATCTTTTTTTAGCTATAATATAATTAATATTAGATTATATAATATAAAAGATCTTATAATAAATAGGTCTATATTATTCTCTAAGTTAATTTTTTCTTTAATAATATTTATATCTACATCAGCCTCTACCTCTATATTAGTATTAGGATATATTATTATAATTTTATTAGTATTACTAGCTAATTATAATTTATATTTATTATTATTAATACTATTAAGTTATTTACTAAGCCTTTTACTATTTACTTTTTTATTATATTCTTATATTATAATAAGCTGCTTAGAAGGTTATTAGATAGTAATAAAAACTATTACTAAAAAAATAAAGATAATAAAGAAGGTAATAAGAAAGATAGTTTATTAACTTTATCTTTATTAAATTTAATATCTTATATTATTACTCTTAGATAATCTATCTTCCGCGGTTAAAAAGCTATAATATTATATAAAAAAAATTATAATAAAGAGTATTAAGATTACTAATATAAAGTAAAAGAAAGGATAAGAAGGTATATCTATATATATTAAGCCTATATAGGTAGAAATTTATCTTATATATAACTAATAATACTTATTTTCTAGTATAGTACTATAATAACTTTATAATATATTATAAAAACTTAAAGGAAGGTACTTCTAAGTATAAATATAATTTTATTATAAAGAATAAGTAGTAGCTTAACTTATAAAGTAAATTATTTAAGTTAATATATAAAATAGCCCTATTATTAAAACTTAATATATAAGTATTATATATATTTATAGACTTAGTATTATATACTTATAAGTCTTCTTATAATATCCTAAAAGTTTTAAAGGATTTAGAATAATAGTAGTAATAATAATTTAATATATATAAATTAACTTATAACTTATATATATATAATTATAATTATAATTATAGAAATATTTAATATATATTTATTATAATAATTTCTATTTCTATTATTTTATTAAGTCTTAAGGCTATTAATATTATTTATTATATAGATAATATTAAAGCCTTTTATAAATTATACCTATTAAGTAGTCTTTTATAGAAGGTATTATAGCTCCGCTAATTATAAGTATAATAGTTATAAAAGTAGTATTAATAATTACTAGAATAGCTAGAAAAGGATTTATAAATATATTAATATATTAAATTTTTTTATAATAAAGTACCTAACTTACCTAGGACTATATATTAATAATTTACCCTTTACCACTATATAAAATAAATCATAATAACTTATAGGGGGTTAATATGTTTATAATATCTAGATTATTAATTAGTATATTAGTATATTTAATAAGTTTTCTATTAATAATATATTATTCTATAATATATACTTTATTATTATCTGTATTATCTTCCTTAAATATAACTTAATTAAGTGTAGTAGCAGCTTTTAAAATAACTTTTTTAATATTTTAATAAATATTTTTATTATCTAGTGTTCTCTATATACTATATTTATAAATAAATATAATATTATTTAGATTTCCTAGGTACTAATACTACCTAATTACTTAATTTATAATCCTAAAGTTTATAGATAATTTAAATATATAAATATACTAATATATATTTTATAGATTAAGCCTTATACTACTTACTTTAAAAGTATATAATAAGATTTATACCTAGTCTAGTTTATTATTAAAGGCGCTAATAATTTTTTTCCTTTTAATATTTATATAGTAGGAATAGAGGATTATAACTTTAAATTTTAGAAAATGAAAGATTATATATAAAAAGGTTATTATTATAAGAAGTTAATAAAAAATAATTATCTTCTCTTAATCTCTAATAACCTATTAATAGTAAGTATAGTATTTATAAAAGTTTTTTATAAAATACTTACTTATCTAATTATAAATATTCTATAGTAGGGCTTATATTTTTAAGATATTTTTATATAACTTTTAGACTATCTTTTTAATTCTAAATTCTATTACCCCCTCCTTTTTAAGTTATTTTGTAAAAAAATTAGCCTCTTTAAATAATTTTTTTATATTTATAGCCTTTAGGTTGAATAGTATATTAATATTAAATAATAATATAAAGGTTAAAAGTATTTAAAGTTTTTTTTATATAATTAAAGATTATTTAACTCTTCTTACTTTAATCTTAGAAAATAAGAGTACCTTTATTAACTAATTTACTAAAATATAATATTATGCCTATTTATTTTTATTATATATATAGTTTATAAAAGTAGTTTAGACTTTAAATAATTTAAATTTAATAATTAAGCCTACCTTAAATAAAATATAACTTAAATATATATATTATAATATATATCTTTCCTAGACCCGTACTAAGTATAACCCTTTAGTAATTAGGTTAATTTAGTTTATATATATTTAGTCTTTAATAACTTAGGAAGTTATTTATAACTTAGCTATAAAATAAGTATTATTAAAATTAAATAAGTTTTTATTTATCTTAAACTCTATTTTATTAAGAGAATTTTTAGACTACTATTAATCTGTATCTTTATATTAAATAAATAGTATATATCCTCTCTAATCTTTAATATTATTAGGGATAGGTATAATTATAATTAGAATATAAAACATAATACTAAGTTATATAATATATATTAATATCTTATTATTTATATATTTAATAATATATACCTTATTTAGTACTATAAAACTAAATAAATTATTAAGAATATTTAGTTATTTAAGATTTAAGTTATTTATATTATTATCTACTTAGGTTTAACTCTATTAAGAGGAATTAATTCTCTATTTCCTTTATATACTAAGATTATATCTTTTTATAAATATACTATATAAATTAATTATAATAATATTTCTATTTATACTAGACCTATTAAATATTAAATATTATTAATTTAATTAGTCTTATATTATTTTTTTATTTATAATAGGCTTATGTCTTTTAATATCCCTATAGTATTTATAAATTATAAATATCCTAGGTATAACTAGCTTAAATTATATAATTTATTAATTAATAAACTATTTAGGTATTAATAATAAGGTTAATTTAATTAAAATAATTAATATATATAATAATTAATTTATATATTAAGAGGTAGTTAGCTAAAGGCTATAAATAATAAAAGCCTTTATAAAAGGTTTTAGTAATATACTATAATATATTAAAGCCTTTAGTAAATAAGAATAGTTAGAATACTTATTTATAATAAGAAATATATAATTATTTATATTTTTCTTAGACTTATTATATCTATTAGGATATAATTATTAAATGTAGGCTTTTATTTTATAAAGTTAATAATTATTTTTATAACTACTAGCTACTAGAATTCTAATTAGATTAAAAAAGATATATTTAGAATTTAGAATATAATTTTCTCTCCTTCCTAAAGGATAGAAAGAACTTTATATATATTTTTAAGGTCTTTATATTAAAAGTAAGAGTTATTAAGCTAGGTTTATTATTTATTATATAATACCCTTATTAGCTCTATAAACTTTAATATTAATATAAAGTCTTCTTTTAGATCCTTAATTATATTTTAATAAAAAAGTATTTAGTTCTTTATAACTTATATATCTAGGCTACTTATATATTCTATTTATAAGTAGAATTTTACTAAGTTATTTTAATTAATTATAATTTTAGAAATTATTTAAGCTTTTTAGAAATAACTTATAATATTAAAAAGCTATCTATTATTCTTAATATATAATCTCTTAGTATTAGATAGGGCTTAATTTCTAATAAAATTCCTATTATTATTATTTATAAAATTAAGGATTTAGTTATTTTTTATATTATTTTCTAAAGGAAACTATATTTCTATATTTTCTATAAAAATTATGTTAGGTCTAGGGTCTTTATTAATAAAAATATTAAGAGTATTAATATTAGAGTCTAGAAAATTAGTTATTTTTTCCTTTAACTTTATAACTTTTTATAATAATATTATATTAAATTCTTAATACTTAACTAATACCTAGATACGTATATATATATTATATTTAAATAAATTAGTTTAGTAAAAGAGCTCTTTTATATTCTTTATATTTACTTTATATATTTTAAATAGTATTAATATATAATAATTAATATTATTCTAATTAAATTTATTAGGATAATAATAGGAAAACTTATCTTAGTCTAACTATTCTCTACTTAAAAAGTAATACTTAATATATTTAAGTTTAATATTATAGGGCCTAGTTAACCTCTCTACTTATATATATTCCTATTAAGGAATAATCTATTATAAAGTATATTTATTAAAGTATAATTTAAACTAGTTTAATTCTAAAAAGGCTTTAAATTTTAGTATTTTTATAAAACTAAGTATTTATCTAAATATAGATATACTATATAATTATAGCTACTTATTATTAGCCCCTTTTAAAGCTAAAGGTATAGTATAAACTATATACCTATAAAAGGCTTTAATTAATAAGAGGCTGCTATAGGCTTCTATAGCTTATAAATATAATATTATTATCTATAAATATAATACTACTATATGCTTTTACTGTCTATAAATATAATAGATAGGGAAGTGAGGTTGAATATAAAGGTTTTAAATAATAGTTAAAAAGTAAGCTTAAATATAAAAGCTTTAAATAATAGTTAGGCCTAAAGTAAATAAAGAAATTATAAATTATAGAATAGCTAACTATAGAACTATTATAAAATAAATAATATAAGTTATTTATATTTAATAAAGCTTACCTATGGTACTATTAGATCCCTTATTAAGGGGATAAAATTAATAGAAAAAAAAATAAAATAGTTATTAAGAAATAAATAAATAACTAATCTCTTAATAAATTTATATAAGAATTTTTATATAACTTTACTTAATTAATAGTTAATAGTTTTTTAGTAATATAAATTATTACTACTTTCCTACTATATAATCTAATTAATTATATATATATAAGCCTACTTTAAGATATTTTAATTCTAAACTTTTATAACTTACCTTATATAGATCTACCTAACAAAAAGATTATCTTAGTTAAGTAATATAAGTTTAATAATAATAAGTATATTATTACTTACCTAAGTTATAATTATAATAAGTTTACTAGCTATAAGATATTAGTAGAATATAAAGAAGTTATTAGATATATCTAGATATATTAACTTATATAATTAGATTAGGATTAATATTTATATATAAAATTAGTAGTATTCTAAGGCATAGCCTAGTAGTAGGAGTAGTAGGAATAATAAAATTTAAATAATATAAAGTATTATTCCCTAGATTCTACTAGGTAGAAAGTAGAATAATAATAGGATAATACTTAATATATTAATATAATAAGGTTATTCCTTTTTATTACTACTTTATATCTTTCTTATTATATATAACTTTACTATTTAAGTTCTTTATTTTTTTATTTTAATCTATATTTAGTCTAGCTATTTATAAGTACTTAATTATAATAATTAGATATACTTTATAGAAAGCTATAATAAAGACTTTAATAAATAATTAAAAAAAAGCTTATCTTAAGATTTTAGTTAAGTATTTAATAACTTAATTAAAGTCCTAAGATAAGCTCTAAGTAATAGTATCTAATCTTTATATTTATTATAGAAAATATATACTCCTAGACTCTAATACTAAGGTAAAGGATAATAATAGTCCTATAAAGATAAGAGGTACCTATTATATACCTCTATTATAATTAATAATAAGTATAGGCTAGAAAGATAAAGTATCTTATTTCTTAAAAATATTTACTTATTTTTTAGCTTTAATTATTTACTTTTTAAAAATATTTATTTACTTCCTAGCTCTAATTATTTATCTTTTAAAAATATTTATCTACTTTTTAGCCTTAACTATTTATTTCTTAAAAGCTTTTTAATCTTATAAAAAGGCCTTTTATATAGCTTAATAAGTTTATATTAAAGCCTTTTATACTATTTAGTAAGAAAATATCTATACCTAGTAAAAAAATATATATATTTAGTAAAAAAATATCTATAATACTTAGTAAATCTACCCTTAGTATAAAGACTTCTATAAGATTAAATAGATTATAAAGTAATTTTTTTATTACCTTATAAATAAATTCCTAGTCAAGGTAATTAATATAAATATTAAAATAATTTATATAAAAAACTAAAAAGGAGGTATATATTAAATTAAATATCTTTATTTATTAATACTTCCTTATATACTTATTTAATAGGTACGTAGAGGAGCTAGTATAAATAATATTCTTAGGAATAAAATTAAGTTATTATATCTATAAAGATACTAAATCTTAGGTTTAATAGATATATAAGTAATAAAAGACTAATATCCTTATAATAATAAATAAATAATAAGTATAATATATTATAATACTTTATTTATCTATATCTAAACGCGTTGCTAATATTATAATATTTAAAATATTTAAAGCTAAAGTTAGCTAAGATTATATAAAAATATAATTAAATTCTATTTTTAAGTTTAGTATTAAAGTAATTAATTTTAATAAAATATTATTTAAAGGATTATAGTTTTTAAAATATAAGTACTTATAAAAGCCTTCTATATATATATAATAATAAAGTATTTTATAGATGTATTTCTCTAACTTATAATATATTAATATATATTTATATTATATAATACTAATCCCTACAACCTATAATAGCTTAAGTATAATTATAAATATTTAATTAATATATTTAATACCTTTTATACTAAGGAGGGATTTAGTTTAAGTTTAAATAATTATCTAAAAAAAAATACTTTATAGAGTATTTAGTATAAGTGTACTTTAAAATTTAATATTAATAATAACTTAGATACGTCTATAATCGCTTTTAATATAAATAATAATAATAATCCTAGTAATATTCCTTTTAATAATAATAATAATATTATAGATTTAAGCCTTTTATTATTTTTTAAAGTTAATAATAACTATACTAGAATTACTATAGACACTAATAATATAGAATATAATAATAAAAAGAATAAAGAAGAGTAGGATAAAGATAATAGTTATAATTTAAATAAATAAAGCTATTATAGTAAGCTATTATAATAGGCTAAGGTATTATAGTATATTATTAATATATATTACTATCAAAGTATAATGCATGTTAGTAGGATAAATAGGAGGTATATATTATAATATATTATTAAAAGACTATTAAAGTATTTATAAGTAAGGTACTTTATATACTATATACATAGGATAAATAGGAGGCATGTATTATAATAAATAAAAGGTATATATTATAATAAATAGGAGGCATGTATTATAATAAATAGGAGGCATATATTATAATAAATAGGAGGCATATATTATAATAAATAGGAGGCATCTGTTATGATAAATAGGAGTTATAGGAGGTATTTATTATAATAAATAGAAGGCATCTATTATAATACATTAATAAAAGGTTTCTACTTATATATATTAAGTAGTAGACCTTTACAAAAAGCTTTAAATAAATTAGAAATAGTATGTAGTTATATTTATAATTATATTTATTATTACACAACTAATACCTAATTAGTAGATAAAAATAGGTGTTTTTTATTAGTTTTTACCTATACTTATATAGATATAAGAGTGTTATATAACTATTTATATTCTAAATCTATTGAATACTTATATTCCATATGTATTTTAACTAGATTAACTCTTACTAAGAAGTCTAAATAGTAATCTTTAATAATATTACTTAAGGAAAGAACTACTCTTAAAGGTAAATAAGTTTATATATTAAAATAAGGCTTTAATAAGGAGGTTATCTACTATAAAGTATATTAAATAATTTAAGGATTTAAATAATATAAAAACTTTAACTATAATAAAACTTTTACCTTAATAGTTAAATTTATAAATTATAAAGCTATTTTTATTATTATAGCTACTATAAATTAGGATATTAAATAAATAAATATTAGAATAACTTTTCTTTATAAGTAAGTAAAGGAGGAAATTTATATTAAATAATTTAAAAACTATAATAAAAATAATAAAGATAAGGTTTATTATCTTAATAAAACTTTATATAAGCTTAAGTAATTATTTAAAATTTAATATAATACTTTTATTAACTTTATTAAGACTTTAGGTTTTAATACCTTAAATATTAACTTAAATATATTTATTATACCCTTAGATATAATAGTTACTTTATATATTAATAATCTACTAATTATAGATCCTAATAAATAAGATATACTTAAAATTAAGAAGACTCTTAATTTTTATTTTAATATAATTAATCTTAGGTTATATTCTTACTAGCTAAACATATTAATTATATAAAATTATTAATAATAAACTTTTTATCTTAAATAAAAAGTATATCTTAAGAAAATTATTAAAAACTTTAAATAATAAAAGTATAAGATAACTACTATCTGAATAAAGACTAACTCTAAGTTAGAAAAAGTCTTAAAAAATTATTAAATTAATATTAAAGATAAGTAATAATATTAATAAATTATTAAATTTTTTATATATATTATATTAAGTACTCGTCCTAATATTATATTCTTTATATTAATAGTTAGTTATTATACTTTAAATCTTATTTAAGCTTATTAGGGTATTATTAAATAAATCTTTTAATATTTATAGAGTACTCTTAACTATTAATTTATATTTTAAAATATTATTAAATTTTTTATAAATTATACTAACTCTAACTAAGCTAGTAATTATAATATATATTAATTAATCTCTAGTTTTATCTTTTATATTAATAATAATACTATTAACTAATAATTTAAATAATAACTAATTATATATAAGGCTAAATATATTAGGTAGATATAAATAATTAAGAAAGCTATATAATTAAAGAACCTTTTATATAAGCTTAGGCCTTAGGATAAAGAATTAGTTATTAAGACTATTATTATTTTTAATAATAATTAAGATACTATTATCTTTATAAAAAACCTAGAGTTCTATACTTATAATAAATATATTATTATACGCTACTACTTTATTCGCGAAAAGGTCTTAAAAGGTATAATAGATTTATAATATATTTTAATTAAGTATTAAGTAGCTAATAGGCTAATTAAGCCTCTATTAAAAAATAAATTTATTAAGTTTTAGAATATTTTAAGCCTTAAATATATATTACTAAAAAGCTAACATACTTATAGCCTAGAATATATAGGAGTAGGGCCCTAAAGAAGATATTTAAAAATAGGGCCCCTATAAAAGCTATTTAAATATTCTTATTTTATTTAAACCTTACTATTTAGATCTTATTATTACTTTTTAAGCCCTATTATTATCTTTTAAGCCCTATTATCACCTTTTAAGCCTCTTTAGGCAGCACTATTTAGACCTTATATAATAATTATATCTTATGCGCGTGACAGCACTATATTATAAAGCTACCCTAATATCTTTTAGAGCAAAAATAGTATGTACGGGTTAGATATCCAATTTATTTTTCAAATAACAGTAAAATATCGAAAAACGGAATTTTAACATAGACGGTTTGACATAGTCGTTTTTAAATTTAGGTGGTAGTTTAATATAGCTATTTTTAATAAGTTATCTATTACATGTCTTAGAGCCTTGTATAAGCCAACTGCTATATGCCTTAGAGGCCTTGTTATCTTATATATAAGATAGATAAAGCTTGTAGAGCTAGTAGTTTAAGTAGGAGTATTAAAATCTAGCTATAAGGCTGAGCTTAGTCAGCGATAGCTTGGCAGCTAGATGTTAAATAGTAGTTCTTATAGCTTTAACTCTTCTACTTATAACTAATTAATCAAGGATGATTCAACCTTATTTCAATAATATACGCGTATATAATAATATTACTTTTTTAGAAAATAGATTAGTTAGCTCCTAAGGGTTTAAAACTAATCTTTATAAGAATTTCTATAAAAAAAAATACTACTCCTACGTAGATTACTTTAGTCTATATAGGGCTTTAAGTAATAAATAGACCTTAGTAAAATATTTTTAATTTTTAAAACTAATTAACTATTTTATATAAATTTCCTCTTTAAAACTAGTATTTAAAAAAGCTAATTTAATATCTTATTATTATATTTCTAAGTTATAATAAGCAGCTTAAATAAATAGGGCTTTATAAACTATAAATTTAATAATATTTAAAAATATCTTAATAAAATCTATACTATATTTTTATAGGAAGCCCTTAATTATTTAATAAGCTTTATATTCTTTAATTTTTTTATTAGTCTTTATCTTAGTCTTAACAACTTATTATCCCTTTAATACTTTTTAGCTAGGGGGTAAATCTATTAACTTTTATATATTTTATATTATTAAGTTTATTATCTTCTTTTCTATAGCCTCTATCTATTATTTTATATTAAGGCTATTTTATAATTCTTTAAAAGTTATAGGATCTTATAATTTAAGGTTATTAATAGAAATATAGGTCCTAATTAATTTATTTTCTAAAGAGTCTAAATTTAGATTAATATTAAAATTTTATAATTAATTAGATATTATATATTCTATATATAAACTAAGTTTAGAAAAAATAAAGCTATTAATACTATTACTAAGATTTTTATAAAGTCGGTTTATTATATTTATTATAGAATTAAAGATTTAGTTAAAATCTAGAAAGCTCCCCTTAAGTAAATCTTTTTTAGGGTAGTAAATACCTTTTAAAAAATTAATATTATATAATTAATAAATCTTATTAATATCTAGATTTAGTACTTTATACTAATTTTTATTAAATTTAATTAATAGCCCCTTATAAAAAGCTCTTTCCTATAATTTTTAAGGCTTATTATTTTTAATATAAGTAATAGATTTAAATAGTTAAATATTTATTATATTTAGTTTCTTAATATATTTTATTTTAAATAAGATTTTATTAATAACTAAGTATTAAGTCTAATTATATAAATAAATAGCTACTTCTATTATTAATAATTAATAATAAGTAGATAGCTTATATTAAAAAAATAAATATCTTATTTTTTTTTAAAATAGTTTAATTAATATACTTTATAACCCTATTCTACTTATATATATAAGGAGCTAAATATTTATATAGGATTCTATATTTAATTAGATAAATATTAAAAGTATTATTTATAAATTCTTTACCCTAGTTAATATATAAGATTTTAATTATTTTATTAGATACCTTTTCTACTATTATTTTTATTAATTTAAAAGCTCTTAGAGCTTCCTTTTTTAATATTAAAAATTAAAAATTAAGCTATTTAATAATAATATCTAAAAGTATATAAATATATTTAATATTTCTAAATACTATTTTTAAAACTAGTCTATATAAGTCTAATATTATATAATTTCTATATTTAGAATAGTAGGTAGTCGCTATATTATAATTAGGGTTTATAATAAATTTTCTTTTTATATATATCTTATAAGGATTTATAGGTAAATAACTAATATCTTTTTTAAAAATATTAATAACTAAATTAAGTATTTTACTAAGTATAGTAGCTCTTATATAACTAAATCTTTAATATTAAAGTTAGGTCTAATCTAGTATAATTATTACTAATATAAATTAAATATTTATATTAAATAAAATATAGAATAGCTCCTATAAGTCTATAATAATTTATAACTTTATATTAGACTTTAATTAGATATCTATATAATTTTCTTTAAAAGATACTCTAGCCCCTTTTTATATTATATTAAAAAAGTTAACTAGATTAAGCTCTAATTCTAGTATATAAAGGATAAATTCTAAAATAACCTTAGCTAAATTAAGTAATTTTATTATAATAACCCTTATACTATTTATTAGTAAAGTTAATATATTACTTTATATAATCCTAAAAGATATAAGGGCTATGCTATTAAAAAGATTAGTATTATAATAAATATATAATATTATACTAGAGTTTAGGATCTATTTATTAGAAAAATATTTTATTAATAAAACTATATTAATAATTAAAATATTAAAAATATATATTTTTTTTATTTTAGATATTAGTACTTTTATAAAGGCTTAATTATCTATATAATTACCTTCTTATCTAAGGTATAATATAGGGTAGAGCTTATAGTATATTTCTTTTTAGTAACTAATTTTACTATATTTATTATATTTAATAATTAATTTTTTATAGCCTTTAATTAAAACTAAGGCATTTTCCTTTATATTATATAAGTAATAGGATTTATTTATAAGATTAATAAATAGCTTATCTTAATTAAGTATAATAACTTTAACCCTATAAAATTAAATAATTAATATAATAAATATCTTATATTTAGATTTTAGGTTATATAGAATCTAAGTTATAACTAACTTATTAAGTAATTCTAAATCCTTAGTCTTTAAGTTAGTTAAGATATATTTAATAATTATTAAATTTTTTTTAATTATTTCTAAAGAGGATAGAATAGCCCTAAAAAATTTCTTAAAAAAAATAAATTTTAAAGAAAAGCTATAGGGTATATATAAGTAACTTAAATATTCCTATATATTAATTAGATTATTAATAAATAAAATATATAAAAATAGCTTATTAATATATACTAGCTAAATATAACTTAGCGTCTTAATATTTTTTTAAGCCTTTTATATTAAGTTCGCCTAATTAGGTATAGAAATTAAATAAGTTTTTAATAATTAAAACTACCTTAACTTAAATAACTTATAATTTATAATTATTATTATTAATATTAATTAGTTTTAAAATTTTAATAATCTTATCTTCTAATATATTTTTCTAAATTAGGTTTAGTATAATAGGGTTAATATATATTTTTTCCTAAAAGGTAGTTATAAGATAAGTATAATATAATTTTTTATTAAGGCTTAGTAACTATACCTAAATTAGAATAATATTTATAAAAGTCTAAAAGTAGRTTAGTTAAAAATYWAAAARATAAAATAAAATAAATAAATAAAATTATTAATTAAAGATAATCTAAGCTTATAATTTATTAAAAATAAAGATAAAGGGCTGCTAACTAAGTAATATCTAATTAGTAGAGTAAAGTARGTAAGGTTATAATAAAATATATTAATAAATAATTACTTATATTACTTAGCTATATAAAARAAGRAGAAAATTATTAATTATATAAAARTARMTAAGCTTTTTTTCTTAATCTATCTTACTAAGATACTAAGGTTTAATAAAAATATTAAAATAAGGGCTTACCTAAATAAGAATATTATTATTAAATAAGGAATATAATTTATTAAATACTAAAATTAATATACTATATTAGTATTATTAAAATTAATATTACCTTATTTAAATAGCTAAGCTAATAATAATAAAAACTAGAATATAATCTTAATTTATACTACTAATAATATTTAGAAATCCAAGGAAACGCATATATATATTATTTATGTAATATATAGCGCTTATATATAGCGTTTATGCTTAGCATATGTTAGATCTAGGGCCTATACCACCTAATAGGGTTTAGCTATCAGCGGGAACCAAATTCCAATAATAATAAAAACTAATTATACTTAATAAAATAAATAGAGTATATAATTATAGAGTATATATTAAGCTTTACTATATTTTATTACTAAAGTTTTAAATTATATCTAGTTAAAGTATAAAGCTATTATATAAAATAGTTATTAAAATAAATAGATAAATATAATATAATAATTAAGTTAATAATATACTACCCTTAAAGTTATATATAAATAAGATTTATAATTTCATAAATTAGCTTTATGAATTAGTTATTAAATCTATTAAATCTATTATTATTATTTTTATTACTACTAAATCCTATCCTATTCTATTAGTAATATATTTAAACTTTTATATTAATAAAAAGTATATTAAGTATAGCTAAAAAATAATTAACTTATATTATTAATTATATATCCTTAATAATGTTTATAATAATTAGTATTAAGAAGCTTTTAGTAGATAATAAATATATACCTAAAAAATTATATACTATCTTTTTATCCTTATTAAGATATATATTAGTACTTTATATATAGATAGTATTATTAACTCTTTTCTTCTAATTATTATATTCTCTATATCTTCTAAAGATATAAGATAATTATTAATAAAATATTAATCCCTAATATTTATTAAAATATATATATTATTATCCTCTTTTTTAAAGACTTATTATTAGTAGATATAGATAATATTATTTAAATTTTTTAATTATTTTATATGTCTAATTCCCTATACTAGTATTAAATTATTATATATACTTTTAATAATATATATATAGTAATATTACTCTTATAAATTAAGCCTTATAATTTTAATAATAAAAGATATAATAAACACTATAACTTTATCCTTAAAATAATTAAATAACTTTTTATAATAAATTTACTCTTCTTTTAATTAATATATAGCTATAATAACTACTTTAATTCTAATAAGTTTTATAATAATATAAAGGAAAATTAATATTACTAATAATTAATATTAAATAATAGCTTTCTTCTAATTATATATAACTTATATAAGATTTAGTATTTATAAAAGCTTTTTATGAAAGCCTTCTATAGAAGCCTTTTATAAATACCTTTTATAAATAATTTAAAATTTTAAATAAAATAAAGGAACTTACCTAATTCTAAATATTATAAAGTAATATATATATATTAAGAGCTTTTTTATATAATTTATAAACTAATATCTCCCTTAAATATTTATAATATTTAAAGATTTATCTTAATTAAAATAGAATTTAGCTTTTTTTAATTATTTTTCAATAATTACTATTTTAAGGTTTACTTATTTATTAATAATTAAAAGATTTAGTAAAGTTATTAAGAAAGAAAGTTTTTAATATTATAATAAATTCTATTTCTTTTAATAATTAATTTATTAATAAGTATCTTTTTAACCTCTTAATAATACTACTTTTTGTTATATTTATAATAATAATTAATAATTATATAATAAAGTTATAAGAGTATATCCTAAATAAGCTATTTATTATAGAGTAGTATTAAATTTAATATTATATCATATAATATCACCTTATATTAAATATGCTTTAAATAAGTACTTTATTATATAAAGTTAATATAATAATATATAACCTAGTCTTTAAATACTTAAGTTATAAACTATAGTTTTATAACTAGATATTAGTTATAAAGGTTAAATAAGTATTAATTTATTATAAAGCTTAAGTTTTATAAGGATTTCTTTCTTTATAAAAGGTTTATATTCTTTAGCTTTATAAAAAGTATATAACCTTTTTAATTTATTATTTTATTAGGGATAAAGGTTACTATAAGTATAATATAATAATAAGTAATAAGCTATTAAATAATAATAAGTTTATATATAGAAAAGTTTTTTAAATTTTATATCTTATCTATAATAATAAAATTAAAGTATTTAGCTAGTAATTTCTCTTAGATTATATTAAGCTAATTATATAAATTAGTAGTAATATATTACTTTCTTAATAATTATTATAAGTATTAAGTTCTAGGCTTATAATAATCCTACTATATATAGTAAGAAAGATATAATAATTATTTAAGCCTAAAATTCTTTTCTATTAAATAGCTTATATTTATAATATAATAATTTATATACCTTTTTTTTTTTTTTTTTTTAGTATTTTTACGCGTATAGAGATAATTTTTATATATATTAAATATATTTAATATAATAAGATTAAATACTTTAATTTATTAATTAATAAGAAATTAAGGTACTAAGATAAGATATAATATTATGAATACTATTTTTATATCTTTTTTAATTTTATTTATATAGTAATTAACTTACTAAGATAAAATATTAGTAGATAACCTTAATAAAAAATATTAATAAAAGACTTTAAGGAATATTTAATATTATTTATAAAAGACTTCCTTAAGAAGTTAAATAATAAGTATAAAATCTTTTATAAAAATATTTATTTAAAATAAAAGGTTTATAATTACTTATATCTTTCTTTATTTTATTATATTTACTAGTATATAACTATAGAGGTTATTATTAAATATTATATTTATAATAAACTTAATAATAACTACTTACTAGAATATAAGTTATATTATTAAAAATATTCTTAGTACATAGAAAATTATTTTATTCTCTTTATATTATAAAATCTTTAAAAGTTTATAGGTATCTTTAATATCCTCCCTTTAAAAAGTTATATTATTAAAAAATTATTACTATTAGTTAAACTTAATAATAGATTAATTAGTAAAAAGATCTATTATAATTATATCTTACTTAAAATTAATAATTATTTTATAATATTATTTTATAGCCTCCTCTCTATCTATTATTAAATTTAAGTATTTAATTATATTAATTACTTTTTAAAATATATTTAGCTAAGAGGTATACTTAATAATTTTATTAATTAATACTACTTACTAAAACTTATAATCTAGATTTATTATTATTATATTATATTCTATTATTATTTTCTTTATATTTATTAATAGAAATATATTAACTTTATTAATAAGTAAATAAAGTATAATATTATTATTTATAAAAAAAATAGGAGATTCTTCTAAGAAAAAGATAAATCTAATAAATTTAATATAATTAAAATTATTAAAGAATAATAAAATAAATACTAAGAAAGCCTTTAATATAATAAATATATTTAAGTTAATAGATATATTTAATACTAAGAATATATTTAAATTAATAACTAAAGGCTTTATTATAAGCTTTAATTTATATTAGAAAGATATATATATATATATTTCTAATACTTAATTAAAATCTAAATTTTATAATTAATTTTAACCTCTAAAAAGCTTTTTTTTCTAGAAGATATTTTATATTAATTTTATATTAGCCTTTCTAATATTAAGTAGGAGCTTTATAAGATAATTTATATAATCCTATTTATTTATATTTTAGGAAAAGGAATATTTATCTTATTTAAATTATTTTTATATAATTAGTCTCTCTTCTATAGTATTAAGGTTAGGTTTTATAAGTTTAATATTATTTATCTATTTAATTTTTATCTACTTAAGATATATCTAAGCTTTTATATATTTTTAAAAAAATTAATTAAAATATAGGTTATTTAATTAAATAATTATTTTTATTTAATCTTTAAAACCTAAGTCTTTCTATATAATTTTAATATTATATAATAGGAATTCCCCTTCTCTAGTATCTCTTATAGAGTTCAGTATTATATTAAAGAGATATAAATATTTATTAAGTATCTAATAAAGACTTTTATAGCTAATAATAATAATAATAAAAAGGAGTAAATATTAATAAGAACTTAAGTAATTTATAAGAAAGTAAGTAATAGTAAAAATAATTTTAAGAAATAAATTAAAATAAATATAAGCTTTAGTATATATAGTGAATTAAAATATATATATAGCTTTAATATATATAATATTATTATAATATAATAAGTAGAATTAATATATAAAATATATAATAATTAAAGTTAATATATAATAACTAGAATTAATATAGTTAGAGATAAACTTATTAATTAATAAATATATCTTTATTAAGAGATAATTAAAAGTAAGTGTACTATAAATATTTATAAAGTAAAAGTTTTAAGCTATTAAAAAGTCTTATTATTATTATTTTATTAAAGGTATTTATAAGCTTTCTTAATAAATAAGCTTTTATTATTTATAATCTTAATATCTTCTTTCCTAGCTACTTTTATATTTATAATACTTTTATTATAGATTTTTTTTCCTTCCTCTTATTAAATCTTCTTATTAATAGATATAATTTACCTATAAATATAATAATTAAGAGTATATTCAAAAGAATAATAAGTGTTAAAGTACTTAATATTATATTCTTAAATCTATCTTATATAAGAGTATTTTTTATAGAATAAAATTTTTTCTATTTTATAACTAGTACCTAAGGAATCTAGTTAATAATAATAAAAGGTAATAATATTATTAAATATAAAGCAATAATAATTATTTTAAAAATTGATAAAATAATCTACTTTCTTAATATATTTTAATAACTATATTATATTAGAAATAAAGAATTTTATAAATAAAATTATAATTATTACCTATTATTTTTCTTAATAAAATATACTATTAATTATTACTTTCTTTATAAGTAAATAAGGTATTAAAATTTAATTATATATAAACCTCTACTTCTATTAAGAATTTAGAATTAAAGTAAGATAGATATATTCCTTCCTTATTATTAGAATTTAGTTCCCGCCGATAGCTAAGCCCTATTAGGTGGTATAGGCTCTAGATCTAATATATACTAAGTATAAGCGCTATATATAAGCGCTATATATAAGCGCTATATATTATATAAATAATATATATATACGCAAATTCCTTTTATTCCTATTTAGCCCCTTTTTAGTAATTAATTACCTAATTTTTTCCTTAGATTTCTAAGTATTATTAGTAGTATAAATTAAGATTATATCTTAGTTTTTAYTATTATTAGCTTAACTATCTAAATAAGGTAATATTAATTTTAGTAATCCTAATATAGTATATTAATTTTAATATTTAATAAATCATATTTCTTATTTAGTAATAGTATTCTTATTTAGGTAAGCCTTTATTTTAGTATTTCTATTAAACCTTAATATTTTAGTAAAATAAATTAGGAAAAAGGGCTTAGCTACTTTTATATAATTAACGGTTTTCTCCTCCTTCTATATAGCTAAGTAATACAAGTAATTACTTATTAATATACTCTATGTTGGAAATAGGGGGCTGCTGACTAAGCGGGATCTGATTGGTAGAGCGAAAAAGATAGAATATATTAGTAAGCTATTGCTGATCTTGCTT
>KE598573.1:530632-542635 GCA_000444155.1 Cladonia macilenta KoLRI003786
TATTATTATTATTATTATTATTATTATTATTATTATTATTATAGTAAATAAAAATTCTAATAAGAAATAATAATAGAAGTACATTAAATAATAGAAGGTAAAAGTAAAGTATTTCTTACAAGGTAATTTAAATACTTAATATAAATAGCTACTAAGCTTAATTACCTTAGAACTTAAGATTATTTTAGAATTTAATAGATAGTATAGCTTCTATTATATAAATTAAGAGAGAGTACTAAGGAGTTTAGCCCCTTTTTAAGATATCAGTACTAGTCTCTATATTTTATATACCTTACTATATAAAGCCATATATCCCTTTAAGTAATTAATTATCCTTTTATATCTTAATTATACTATTAAGAGCTATTACCCTTAATAAGATAATTTAAGGAAAAGGTCTTAATTACTTTTATATAATTAATAAATTCTCTTTCTTTAATATAGCTAAGTAAAATAAGTAAATACTTATTAATATATTTTATTATAATCTTACTTATATTACTTAATATAAGTAAGGCACTCTATTAATTAAGTATTACTAAGTTAAGAGCCTTCTATCTCTACTTATCTTTAACATTATATAATAATTAATACTTTAAGTAAAATAAAAATATTATTAAGTTTTCTAACTAATTTATAAATCTAAAATTCAATGAATAATAATAATTTCTAGAAGATAAAATATTAGAATAATTTATAATAGAAAGAAAATAAGATAATGTTATTATATACTAATTTAATTAATTACTATTAAAGTTACTGTCATAAATGCAAGGTATAGAGGTATTAGATTAGGATTCTAAAGTCCTATCTATAAGTAATATCTAATATACAAGATAAAGATAAAGAAAGAAAAAAAAGAAAAAAAATTACTAGTACTTAAATATATAATATAAAATATTTAAAAAAGGGTATTATAATATTTAGAACACTTAAGTATTATATTAAAAAGAAATATTATAAGGAAATATTATAAAAAAGTATTATAAAAAAGTATTAATAATAAGTATTAAAGAACTATAATAATAACTCCCTCTTAAGGTTTATATTCTTAGATAGATACTTAATATTATTAATTTATAAATAAGTCCTTACTATTATTATTAAARTTAGGTTTAAAGTTATTTATATTTAATTCTAAGTTATTTAATTTTTAAAAGTTTTTTAATCTTATTTTAAAAGTAGCTTAAGTTTTATAATTAAGATAATTTAAATATTAAGAAAAATAAGCTTCTAAAATAATAATAAAGTTATATATATTTATAAATAATATTTAAAAAGGCCTATTAAAATCTTTTTAATATATATTAAATTTTAGTTAGAAATACTTAATCTTAAAATTAATAATAATTATTATAAGATAATACTTATAGCCCTAGATATTAATTATAAGATATAATATTAAGAAAATCTAATTTAAAAATAAGTTATTAATAGTAGGCCTAAAAAGGTTAATATAAAAAATATTATAATAAGACTAATCTAAAGGGAGCTCTAAATAATAAATATAAGAATTAATAACTTAAATAATAAAAAAAGAATTTTTAAATTTATTTAAAAACTTCTTTATAGCCTATTAAGTTTAAAGGTTTTAAATATTAAACTAGATAAAATCTCTAATAATATACTTTAATATAAGTTAATAATATTTATTAATAAATTCTTTTTAGCTAGCTTAAGCTAGCTTTATTTATTCTTATAAGACTTTATTAATCTAATCTATTTTTTTAGTGAATTAGTTAACTTAGAGTTAATTATAAATATCTTTTCTATTAATAAAATTTATCTAATAAGATTTTATTTTTATTTTTATATAAAGATATTAACTTAAGTCTATAAAAAAAAGAATATATTAAGTTATCTTTAAAAAATAATTATTAATTATAAATTTAACTAAAGTTAATTATTTAATCTAATTATTTTTAAAAGAAATTAATAATTATTTAAAGGTATTACTTTATTATTATATTTATATTTTTTATTTATTTATTAGTTTTAGGGTAGAAGGTAGTAAATAAATTAGTTTTTATATTTATTTAAAAATAAAGTTTATACTAAAAATAGCTTTTAAATTAAGTATCTTAATTTATAATAATAAAAAATAATAAGTTATAGTCTTTTTATATAAAGGTATAAAATACTAAGGTAGTATCTTTAATAATAATAAAGTTTATAAAAATATATATCTTCTTCTTAATTAACTAATTAATTATAATAAGAATATTAAAATATTATTAGCTAAAGAAATCCTTACTTAATAAAAAGGCTATAATAAAATTTATAGAAATATAAGACTAGCGATAATTAAAGACTTCTAAAAATTTTAAAATATTATAATAACGCTTCCTAAAGACTTTAGTATAAAAGTAAGGGTAGTAATTTTAAATAAACCTTTTTATATTTATAAAGAGTTTTAGTTAATAGTAATAATAATTTAAAATTTTATAAAATTTTATCTAATTTAGATAGTTAATTATAAAAATATTATAATTTTTTTATATTAATTATAATCTAAGTTTATTATTATTAAGAATAAAGAGATAAATTTTATAATAAATATATCCCTCTTAAGCTTTATATTTTAATAAGAGAAACCCTTTTAACTTCTATTTTTTAAAGATAAATATAATAAGAATCTTTTAAATTTATTTACTTTCTAAATAAGTAGCCTAAATTAAGTTATTTAAATTAAATATTTTAAGTTTATTTTTTAAGTCTAGGCTTAATTCTTAAAAGTTAGATATAGTTTTTAAAAAGATTTTAATATTAATAAAAGTAAATAAAACTTAAAATAAAAAAATCTTAATAATTTTAAACTTTAAAATAATTTATTATTAATATTTATAATACTTATTATCTTTTTTCTTAAGACGGTTTCTTATTTAATAGATAAAAATATTAACCTATTTATTTAAGTCTTTAAAATAATAAATAATCTTAAAATTAAACTAAAAATTTTTTTTAACTAATAAGCTTATTAGTAACTTAATAATTTAATAATTATAAAATATTCTAAATTTTTATAATTTAAAATTATTATAATTCATTTTTAATCCTTTTAAGTTTTAAATACTAAATTTTAAATACTTAAATAATAACTAAAAGCTCTTTATTATAAATTTTATAATTATATTTAGTTAAGAATATTTTAGAAGAAAAATAAACTATTAACTAAAATTATCTCTAATTATTATATTAAGATAGGATTTTAATAGTAATATAATTTAGAATATTAATTTTTATTATAATTTCTTTTTCTAGGTTAAAGTAAAGAAGGATAAAAATAAAAATAAAAACCTTTTTTAAATTATTAAAAATAGCTTAATATTTTAAGGTCTAGTTAAAAATATAATTTTTTTAATAAATTTTATTAAGGGGCTAGCTATAATAAAGAATCTTTAAATAAATTATTAATAAAAATTAATAAAGCTAAGAAAGCTTTAAATATTTTTTATATTCTTTAAAAATARYTAATTTATTATAATAAAAACTTTTTCTAAGTTTATTTAAATTCTTTAAATAATAATTATTAAACTAAAATATTTAATTTCTATAATAAAGAAGGTATATTTATTAATATCTATTTATAAACCTACCTTATATAATTATTCTAAGACTTTTTATATATATTCCTTATATTTTATTTTTAAGTTATTATAGATTAGAATATTATTAATATAAACTATATAAAAATTATTAAGATATTTATAAAAGATATTATTAATATACTTTTAAAAAATTAATAAAGTATTTATTAATCTAAAGGATATAACTAAGGACTTATATAAGTTATAATAAATTTAAAAGATAATCTTTTATTCCTTTCTTATTACTATTTAGATTTTATTAAAAGTAGTAATAATATTAAGCTTAATAAAGTACTTTATATAATAAATTTAAATAAAAWTTTYTTAAATTAARAARAATAAATACTARTTTTTTATTATAATAATATTTAAAGCCTTATAATTTATATAAAGACGGAGGCCTTTATTTAACTTATAGATAAAAAGTATTAAAAAGATAATAAATAAAATACTTAACTAAATAAAGTTTTTAATTAAAATTTTATCTAAAAAATTTTTAAGGACTTTAAGCTTATCTTAAAATATATTATAAAAAGAGCTATAACTTAATTCTTTACTAAGTTATAACTTAATTTTATAATTATAAAGTTTATAAAATAATAGCTTATCTATCTTATTTTTAAAAAATATACTTAAATAATTATAATGTTTTATAAAAAGGATAATAATTAGATTAATATAAGTCTTTAAGACTAATATCTTCTTAATATCTTATATAGTAGCTAAAAAAAGCTTAATTCTAAATTATTTAATAATATAAGTAAAAGGGGTAATACTAATAAATTAAATTTCTAAGAAGTCTTAGGGCTCTTAAGATATAAAAGTATTAAGTATTATAAAGACTTCTTTAAGCTTAGTATTATTAAGAGGTAATAATTCTAAAGAGATTAAGTTCTCTTTAAGGTATAGATAAATTATAACTTAGTATTATTCTAACTAAGATAGCCTAAGAATAATAGATTTATTAAATAAAAAAGTTAAAAAAAAGGTTATTAAATTAATAAAATATCCTAAAATAATTACTTAAACCTAAATATATTAAATTATAAGGCCTATAATAATTAATTAATTATTAAAGCCTTCTAGCTATTAAGATATTTTAAGGTTAAAATAARAAAAAGAGTTAATTTTTATATAAGTTATATTAAAAAAATTAATAATAATATTAGTATTAGAAAGCTAAGTTATAAAGATTTTATTATCTTTATATCTAAAAGTATATCTAGATATAAAATAATTTTTAAAAATCTTTTTAAATAATAACTTTTTATTAAGTACTAAAAAGTATACTAAAATTTAAATATAATTAAAAAGTCTTAGTATATAATTATATATAAAGACTAAGCTTTTCCTTACTTAAAAGAAATAACTAGTATAAAAGTAAAGTTAATAGAATTAACTTAAATATTATAAATAACCTAAGCTTATTTTTTCTTCTTATAATCCTAGGCTAAGTAGCCTAAATTACTACAATAAAGATATAAAATATTATTAATATAATATTAATATTCTTAAGTAATTAGAGGGCCTTAAGAGCTAATATAAAAATAAGGGTTTATTATAAAAAAATTTATTATAATATTAAAATTATAAATTTATATATAAACAGCAGGCGAATTCCTAGTAATAATAAAGATTATAATAATTATAATAATATATATAAAGAAAGGAGCTAGCTTAATAAAATAATAATAATTATTTAAAAGTTAATACTTAATAATAAGTTAATTAAAAATAAAAGCCTTAGTATCTATAATAACTAAGTAAATTTAAAATTCTCTATTAAAATTATTCTAAAAATAGAAATATTAGTTAATCTTATTATACCCTATATCCCTAATCTAATATTAAAAGTTAGTAAGGTACTTAAAGAAAAGATAATTTATTTATTTTAATAAAGTAATCTTCTTCTAAGTTATACTTCTATAATTAAAGTCCTTAAAACTTAGTTTTAAGGGAGTATAAAATTAATTTATATTAAGAATTATAATAAAATTCCTTAGCTTATTAACTTAAGATAAAAATTAAGTTATAGCTTTATTTATTAATTAAAAGAAGATATATATTAATTTATTACTTTTTAAAAGAAACTAATCTTTATTTATATAAAGCTTTTATTAGAGCTTAGATCTAAATCCCTCTAAATTATCTTATTTTCTATTAAACTTTAATAGGTCTAGATATTTAGCTAAGTATATATAAAATATAAATATTATTAAAGTTAAGAAAGTAACTTATTAAACTTATTAAAAACTTTATTAAAGTTAGTCTATATAGTATTAGAGTTACTCTATATAAAGTTAAAGATCCTAAGTTTTAGCCTTTAAGGCTTCTAAAATTTAATTAATATCTTAGAATTCTTTAAACGCTTAATCTCTCTTAGTTTAAATAATAATAATATAATCCTAATATTAAGCTAAGATAGTTAAAAAGGTCTAAATATTAATTATATTTTAAAAGGGATTAGTTCCTTTCTTAAAGATCTTTATAGTATTATTAACTTTACCTATTAAAATAAGGTTTTATAGGCTTAAAGTAGAGATAAAAGATTCTTTATTAATTAAAATAAACTTTATAAACTTACTTATATTAAAGAGTTATTAAGAAAAGGTTTTATATTTTTTAAAAAATTCAATAATAATAAAGTAGAGTTAATAATATTAAATTATAATTATAATCTTTATAATATTATAAATATAAGGTATAAAGGTATTAGATTAAGATTYTAAAGTCCTATCTATAAGTAATATCTAATATATAAGATAAARATAAAGAAAGAAAAAAGAAAAGAAAGTTACTAATACTTAAATATATAATATAAAGTATTAAAAAAGGGTATTATAATATTTAGAACACTTAAGTATCATATTAGAAAGAAATGTTATAAGGAAGTATTATAAGGAAGTATTATAAGGAAGTATTATAAGGAAGTATTATAAGAAAGTATTAATAATAAGTATTAAAGAACTATAACAGTTACTATAAATACAAAATATAATAATAATAGAATATAAGTTATTATTAACTTTCTACTTTCATAAGTATTTATATAAAAACTTTATATTATTTAATTTATTAAGAAAGTCTTTTCTAAATAATATTAATTATTTCTTTAAACTTTTTTGTGAATTTTTTTCATTAAGATAATTTATTAGTATATTATTTTAATAAATTACTTATTTAAAGATATAATTTAAAAAGAGATAGAAATAATATTTATAAAGTTATATTTTATTTTAATACTTAATTCTATTACTCTAAAACATTTAATATATATAAATTTAATAAGGATACTTATAAAAGTATAAGAAAATAAAAGATAATAAATAATTTAATAATTTAATAATTTAATAATTTAATAATTTAATAATTTAATANAATTAAAAAGAGAATTAAAAAGAGAATTGAAAGGGAATAGAAAAGAGAATAGAAAAAATTCTAAATTATTAATAAGTATAATTAGAATATTATAGAATAAGTCTATAATTCTACTTAATTATACAATAAAAGACATGTAACTCTACTAATTTATAGAGAATATAATTATTTAGCTATATTATTAGTAAATCTAAAATAGCTTATTTTTTAGCCTTAGGGGCCCTAGGCTAGTCTTAGGAGCCTTAAATTAAATAGCTAGACCACTAGCTTTAAGGAGCCTAAAGTTAGTACTATAAATTCTTAGGGCTCCTAAGGCTAGTTTAGAACTAAAAAGAAAACCCCTTTATAGTAGCCCTTAGAATAATATTATAATTTAATTTAAAAGTTTATTTTAGAGCTTAAACGTACTTCTTTAAAGCCTAGATATAATTTATAAAGTATTTTATTTATTTTATCTACTTTATTTATTATTTTATTTATTATTATTTACTACTATTTAATATATTACTGTTAGTATATCTTTATATAGAAATTAGCTAAATTATATAATTCTAAGTATTAAAATTTTATAGTGTTAAGGGTACTTTTAGAGTACCTTTACTAAGTATATTTACTAATCTTAAATATTAAATTTTTGGGCTTAAATTATATAACTTTTAGAACTATTTTAGGGGCTATTCTAGGGGCTAGCCCCTAGAAGAATATATATAATTATAACCCTAAGTATAAATTATAATAGGCTTAGTCTTAGAAACTTAAGGCTCCTATAGGGCTAAGTTAGGGCTAAGTTAGGGCTAAAAGGGCTAAATTAGAATTTATAAGGTTAGCTTAGGGCCCCTAGGGCTCCTAGGGCTAACGCCCTTAGCCTAGGGCTAGTAAGGCTAGTTTTAGATTTACTAATAATAATACTAAATACTATAATAATTACTCCCTTAAAAGAGAATAGATTATATATACTTATATTAAATAAATTTAAATTATTTATATAAGTATCTTTAAGTAATAACTTTATAAACTAAACTATTAATTATAGTAAGAATAATTTATAATAGCTTAACTTAAATTAACTATCTAATTATATCACGATTGTAAGGTATAAGGGTGTTAGATTAAGATTCTAAAGTCTTAYCTATAAGTAATATTTAATATATAAGATAAAAATAAAGAAAAAAAAGAAAAAAAAAGATTACTAGTACTTAAATATATAATATAAAATATTAAGGGTATTAAGATATTTTAAACACTTAAGTATTATATTAGAAGAAAATATTATAAGGAAATATTATAAAGAAGTATTATAAAAAAGTATTAATAAAAAATATTTAAGTATTATAATAATATTTCCTTCTTAATATCTATATTCTTAGATAAATATTTAATATTATTAATCTCTAAAAATAAATAAGTCCTCGCTATTATTATTAGAGTTAAGTTTAAAGTTATTTATATTTAATTTTAAGTTATTTAATTTCTAAAAGTTTTTTAATCTTACTTTAAAAACAGCTTATATATTATAGTTAAAATAATTTAGGTATTAAAAAAAGTAGGCCTTTAAAATAATAATAAAGTTATATATATTTATAAATAGTTCTTAAAAAGGCTTATTAAAACCTTTTTAATATATATTAAATTCTAGCTAAGAATATTTAATCTTAAAATTAATAATAACTATTATAAAGTAGTATTTATAGCCTTAGATATTAATTATAGAATATAATATTAAAAGAATCTAACCTAGGAATAGATTATTAATAATAGACTTAAAAAGATTAATATAAAAAATATTATAATAAAACTAATTTAAAGGAAGCTTTAAATAATAAATATAAAAATTAATAACTTAAATAATAATAAAAAGATTTTTAAATTTATATAAAAACTTCTTTATAGCCTATTAAATTTAAAGGTTTTAAATATTAAGTTAGATTAGATCTCTAATAATATACTTTAATATAAATTAATAATATTTATTAATAAATTATTTTTAGCTAGTTTAAATTATTTTTATTTATTTTTATAAAACTTTATTTATTTAATCTATTTTTTTTAGTAAACTAATTAGTTTAAAGTTAATTATAAATATTTTTTTTATTAATAAGGTCTACTTAGTAAGAATTTAATTTTATTTTTATATAAAAATACTAGCCTAAGTCTATAAAGAAAAAGATATATTAAGTTATCTCTAAAAAATAATTATTAGTTATATATTTAATTAAAGGTAACTATTTAACCTAATTATCTTAAAAAAAATTAATAAATATTTAAAGATATTATTTTATTATTATATTTACATTATGTAATAGGTTGAGTTTAACTCAATGGGTTTTAGGTTAGGTTTAGGTTAGGTTAAGTTTTAAATTAAATTTAAAGATTTAATTAAAAACTTAATCTAAACTTAACTTATTAATAGGTTTTTAGGTTTAAATTTAATAACTTAATAACTTATTTTAATATATTAAAATTTATAAGTTATATCTTATATATATTATTTATTAGATTACTTATTAAATTATTAAGATTTTATAATAATCTAGCTAAGTCTTAGATATATTATTATTATTTAATAAATATAATAATTCTAGTCTTCTTATTTAGTACTTATTATTTATTAAAAATAGATATAAATATTTATATTAAATAAGCTCTTTTATTCTAAAATAGACTTTTTATAAAATTCTTTTTATTAATCCTTAAATTAGATATTTAAATAATATTTAATATACTTTAAATTTATAGCTTTAAATTTAAAATTATTTATATTAACTTAATTATTATTATCTTCCTTATCTTTATTATTAATATATTAATAAGTTATTACCTTCTCTAGGGCTATCTTATATTAAAGTAATTTAAAGTTAAGGTCTTTCTTACTAATTATATTATCTTTAAATAAATCTATATAATAATATATATTAATATTCTTTATAAAGTTATATTAATTAAGGATTATAATTACTTTAAAGGTCTTTAAGTTAAAATATTAATTTAATTTATATATATTATTAATAATATTAAAGACTTAYTTATAACTAACTCCTACTATAGGTAATATAAGTATAGAATAAATAAAAAATATTATATATAAAAGTCTAATTAAAAGACTTTTCTATATATTTATTATAGTAATACCTTTAATATTATATTTTATAAAGAGTTAAGAGGTAATTATTAAATTAATTATTAAATTAATTATTAAATTAATTATTAAATTAATTATTAAATTAATTATTAAATTAATTATTAAATTAATTATTAAATTAATTATTAAAATAAGATAGTACTTATTTAAATTTTAATAATAATTAAATTTATTCTTAAGTTCTTTTTTCTTTATATATAAAAAAGTATTTAAGTTATCTAGGATAATAAATATAATTTTTAATATATCTATAAGTTATAAAAAAATATATTAAGATTAATTATAAAATAATTATTATAATCTTTTTATAATATATCTTAATATATTTTAGCTTATAATTATTTATTCTCTTCTATTACTTATAAAGGTTTTTAGAAAATTTAGTCTTTATAAGTAGGGTTAAGTAATATAACTTTATTATAAAAAGATTTAATAAATAATTAAATCTTTAAATAATATTTTAATAGTTTAATAGAAGTTACTTTAAATACTTTTTTTATTTATACCTTCTAAAGTATTCTCTTTTATATAAGATACCTTATTATAGTATTTAAATAATTAAAAAGTTTATTATATATTTTAAATACTTAATAAAGTATTAGTTATTAAGTAGTATTAATAACTTAAATATATTTATAAAAAAGTTTAATAATATTAATTAAATATTTTATTTAAAACTATTCTTTCTTTTCTAAGATTAGGAAGTATATTTTATATTTTTTAAAAAAAATATTAAGATCTACTCTTAGTTAATAGATATAAATAAATATATATAATATAAAATCCTACTAAGTTTTTATATCTTAAAAAAGTATTAAGACCTTTAATATATTAAGTTTACTTTTTATAAAGAAGTTATAGATTAATATATTAAGTTTATCCTTTATAATATCTACTCTTTATATTTATATAATATTAAATTATTCTTTATATAAGGGATTAATATTAATATAGATCACTATTTTATAAATTTATATTTAAATTAAAAATTAATATAATATAATTATTAAATTAATTATTAGATTAACTATTTTTATAAGTATTAATAATATACTTTATTTTTTTAAAGTATTTAGAGTATTCTTATCTAATTTCTTATCCTATATTACTTAAAGTTCTTTATTTATTAGAGTAATATTGTTATAGTGTTCCGCGTTATATATCTAAATATCCACGATCTCTATAAATTAGTAGGGTCGCGTGCCTTTTACCGTATAGTCAACTAGGATGTGGGGTTGCCCTCGTAACAAATAGTAGCAACGGCGGTGGTTTTACGCCGCGCAACGGGTTTTCGCCAAGACTTTAACTTTTTCACACTCTTTTCTTCAATAACTTTTTTATATATTAAGATAATCTTGATATTAGGGCATCATTTTAAAGCCCTTAAGCAGGGCTTTTGATCCATGCCCTAATATTAAAATTATCTTAATATATAAAAAAGTTATTAAGAAAATGAAAATTTTTAAAAACACGCTAAAAAAACCCGACCCGACCCATTGCGCGGCGTAGGTGGTTTGATCCCGTCCCATTCAGATTTCCTACTATTTTCTGGGGTCTGTATAACTAGATAGCTAGTTTAAGTTAAATTATTATAAATTATTCCTACTATAGTTAGTAGCCTAGCTTATAGGGTTATTACCTAAGAATACTTATATAAATAAGTTAGACTTATTTAATATAAGAATACGTAATCTATTCTCTTTTAAGGGGGTAATTATTATAGTGTTCCGCGTTATATATCTAAATATCCATGATTTCTATAAATTAATAGGGTCGCGTGCCTTTTACTATGTAGTTAACTAGGATATAAAGTTACCCTCATAATAAATATAGATCTTATTAAATAACTTATTAATAATAAGTTAAATTATATATATAAGATATAAAAGATATTTAAAA
>KE598573.1:568754-580528 GCA_000444155.1 Cladonia macilenta KoLRI003786
TAAATTTAATTACTATTAATTATATTTAATTTTTTTTACTAGTGTAGATAGGTTTAAACCCTATAACTAAGTTTATAGGGCTATTTTATAGTAGCTCTATCTAAGTATTAGTTAATTCTAATACTAAATAGCTAAGATTAAATAAGATTAAATAAAATTAAATAAGTAAATATAATTATTCTATCTAATCTTATCTAATCTTATCTAATCTCATCTAAAACTCATCTGCAAAAAACATTTATAGATGTATATAAGAACTAAGCTTTTTTTTATTTAAAGAAAATAACTAGCTTAGAAATAAAATTAATAAAATTAACTTAAATATTATAAATAACTTAAGCTTATTTTTTCTTTTTATAATCTTTAGTTAAGTAGCCTAGATTATTATAATAGAAATATAAAATATTATTAATATAATATTAATATTCTTAAGTAATTAAAGGGCCCTAAAGATTAATATAAGAATAAGGATTTATTATAAAAAAGTCTATTATAATATTAGAGTTATAAATTAATATATAGATAATAAATAAATTCCTAATAATAATAAAGATTATAATAATTATAATAATATATATAAAAAGGGCTATTAGCTTAATAAGATAGTAATAAATATCTAAGAATTAATATTTAATAATAAGTTAATAAAAAGTAAGGGACTTAATATTTATTATAATAAATAACTTTAAAATTCTCTATTAAAACTATTCTAAAAGTAGTAATATTAATTAGTTTTATTATACTTTATATCCCTAATCTAATATTAGAAGTTAGTAAGGTATTTAAAAAAAAATTTATTTACTTTAATATAATAATCTTCTTCTAAGCTATACTCTTATAATTAGGATTCTTAAAGTTTAGTTTTAAGATAGTATAAAACTAATTAATATTAAAAATTATAATAAAATTCTTTAACTTATTAATTTAAAATAAAAATTAAGTTATAACTTTATCTATTARTTAAAAGAAGGTATATATTAATTTATTATATTTTAAAGGAAATTAATTTTTATTTATCTAAAGCTTTTATTAGAGCTTAAATTTAAATCTTTTTAAATTATCTTATTTTTTATTAAACTTAAATAAGTCTAGATATTTAACTAAATATATATAAAATATAAGTATTATTAGAGCTAAAAGAATAATTTATTAAGTTTATTAAAGACTTTATTAGAGCTACTTTATATAGAGTTAAAAGTCTTAAGTTTTAATCTTTAAAGCTTTTAAAGTTTAATTAATATCTTAAAATTTCTTTAAATACTTAGTCCCTCTTAGTTTAAATAATAATAATATAGTCTTAATATTAAGTTAAGATAATTAAAAGGGTTTAAATATTAACTATATTTTAAAAGGCCTTAATTCTTTTTTTAAAGATCTTTATAATATTATTAACTATATTTACTAGAGTAGGGTTTTATAGGCTTAAAGTAAAAGTAAAAGGACCTTTATTAATTAAAATAAACCTTATAAACTCGCCTATATTTAAAGAGGTATTAAGAAAAGGTTTTATATTTCTTTTAAAAATTTAGTAATAATAAGGTAGAGTTAATAATATTAAATTATAATTATAATCTTTATAATATTATAAATATAAGGTATANTTTAATAAAAAGTATTTAAGAACCATAATAAATTATATAGATTTTAGAAAATAATAGGAAATTTAATAGAATAGAATTAAACTACTACTATTACTATTATTATTTATTATAAAATAAGTTTATAATCTTACTTAATTATATAATAAAAAGTATATAACTCTATTAATTTATAGAGATTATAATTATTTAGCTATATAATACTAGATACTATAATAAAGAAGTTTAAAAGTTAATAATTATAATTAAAATAAAAACTAGAAAAGTAAATATAAAAGAAAGTATAATAAGTTAAATAAAAAAAATTAAATCTCTAAAGAATTTTTCTTTCTTTCTATATTAATTAATGGGTTAGAATAAGTTAAGAAGAATAATTTCTAAAGATAAATCTTTTAAAAAACAATATATTTATTAATTTAAAGTACTTTATTATAAAAGTATAGGATTCTACAATTAATAAATAAAGCTTTTAAATTTATATTTAAAAACACCTTATTATGTAATATAAATAGTTTCAGTAAATATAAGAAGAATAATAAAGTTATTATATATATAATTCTTATTTTTTTATTTATAGTACTAGATATATTCTAGCTTTAAACTTTATAATAACTTTATAATAAGTATTTATAGAATATAAAGAAAAGTAATACCTTTATTATTATATATAATTTATTTATTATTTATTGTATTTAATATAGCTTAGTATATTCTATTAATTAATAAAAAGCTTTATAACTTATAATTATAATAAGTAATTAATAGAAAGCTTTATAACTTATAAAAATAATAAAAATAATAAGTAATTAATAGAATAAATACTAAATAGAATAAGTATAAATATAAAATTCTAAGAATTACTAAGATCTTTATTAAGGTTAAAGTATAAATTTAGTCTATTTATAAATTAATTTAATAAAATTATATATTAATAAATTATATATATAATTTAGTTTATTTATAATTTAACTAGTCTAGATATTAATATTTAATATAATTAAATAAGAGTTATTTATAAAAATTTTATTTACTTTACTATTACTTAATACTATTATTTATTATTATTACTTAATATTAATACTCTCTACTATAACTTATTACTATTATATATTACTATTATTTATTATTATAACTTAGTATTATTACTTATTAATTTATATTATTATCTATTAAAAATAGTTATAGGTAATAGTAATAAATAATAATAATAATAATAAGTAATAATAACTTTTTTATTTTTTAAGAAACTTTTATATAGTTAAGATACTATTTTAATTTATTTATAAATTATTAAAAATTTAGTTAAGATAATATCTTAACTTTAATATCTTTTCTCTAGAAGCTAGGATTTAGTAATAATAATATATATCTTAATAAATATATAATATACTTATATATAATAGTATTAATTAATTAAATAAAGTATTATTAATAATTAGTAATACCTTAGTTAATTAAATAATAATTAATTAAAAGTAAGAAATATTATATTTATAATAATTCTATTTTAATACTATATTAGTATTAAATTTAGTAAATTATATATATTAATTATTATTATAATCTATATTCTATAACTTATATTTTAATATTTTTAAAGTCTTARTAAGTCTATTAGAGACTAAGTAAAGATAATTAAAAATAATAAAATACTTAGTATAATAAGAATCTAACTATAAGGGAGTAGCTTATTAAGAAGTAACTAATTATATATAATAAATAATAAGTAGCTACTAGACTTAATATAGTTTAGAGTTATAAACTAGAATTATAATATTACTTCTTTTTTTTATATAAATACTTCTATAACTATTTATCTAATATTATTATTATAACTATAAGTATTAAATATAATTATAAATATTATTTTATTAATTTATAAATATATAGCTCTAACCTTACTAATATTAACTAGTATATTTAGAATTTTTTAGAAACTTTAAATATACTTACTGTCGCGATTCCGCGTCATATATCTAAATATCCACGATCTCTATGAGTTAGTAGGGTCGCGTGCCTTTTACTATATAGTCAACTAGGATACGAGGTTAATTCTATAATAAATAGTAGTAATAGTAGTAGTTTAATTCTATCTTATTTAAATTTCCTACTATTTTCTAGGGTCCGCGTAATTAAATAGCTAGTTTAGGTTAGATTATTATAAGTTATTCCTACTATAATTAATAGCTTAGCTTATAGGGTTATTACTTAAGAATATTTATATAAATAGGTTAGACTTACCTAGCGTAAAGATACATAATCTATTCTCTTTTAAAGGAGTAATTATTATAATTCTATATTATATATCTAAATATCTATGATCTCTATAAATTAGTAGGGTCGCGTGCCTTTTACTATATAGTTAACTAGGATATAAGGTTAATTCTATAATACTTACTTATACTTAAGTAACCTTTTTAATTTATTAATAATAATTTATTAATTAAAGAATACTATCTTAATTTAGTATTTTTTTTATATAAAGTTAAAATTTATTAATTTTATATTAAGTATATTATAATAATATAATTAATAGTAGCTTCTAACTCTCTAATATTATAAAGAACTTATAAGGTTCTAGTTTATATAAATATAAATTATAATAATTAACTATAAATATTAAATATTTTATTATATTTAAATATACTTCTTATTCTAGCTTCTTATCTTTATATTTAATATATCTAATTTTATATATTAAGCACTTTTTTTTATAAATAAATTATTCTTCCTTTTATYAATTCTTAAATCTAATATTTTTTATATATTTTAATATTCTTCTCTTTTTTATTAATTATTACTAGTAGTAGTAAGGCTATCTTTTATTTARATAATAAAATATTATTATCTAAATATAATAATTATAGATAGAATATTAGAAAAATACTCTTTATAGTAGATAAAGGTTTTAGTTTATATATAATATTATTAATAACTCTTATTATTAAATAAGCTTAAGTTCTTATAATCTAATAACTTATTAAAATATATAATTTTAATATATTTAATATTTAATATTATTATATTTCTTATCTTAAACTTTAGTATTAGATATCTTTTTTTATTAACTTATTCTATTTATTATATTTATATTTATATTAATTACTTTTAAAGATATTTCCTAAGATTTTTTATCTTAATAATAAATATATTTACTAATTTAAAGTTTCTCTTTATTCTTTATATAATAATATTATTTTATAGTATAAATAGTTTAACTCTAAATTTAAATATATACTCTTTTATTATTAAAAATAGTAATAAGCTTATATTATTCTAATTTATATTTATTTTAAATTTTATTATAGATAGAAGGCTTAATTAATTAATTTAATTATAATTAATAAATATATATAGATATTACTATAATATTATTTTATTATTTTTTATTTAGTTATTTATCTTAGGATAAAAAATTATTAATAGCTTTAGCTTAATCCTTAATTATTTATATAGTTAAAATTAAAAATAAGTAATAAATTAAATTCTTTTATTTAATATTATTATTTTTAAATACTACTTTTTTCTATATTTATTTAATAAATATTTAAACTACTATTTTAATTTCTAATAAATTTAAAATTATAAACTATTTTTTCTTTAATAGCTTAGTAATTATAATATATTAAAAACTTCACTTCAATTACTTATAGACTAGAAGTAGAATAATAAAATTTATTAATATATTTATTTAATACTTCTTAGAAATAAATAAAAGTTTAAATAAATTATATTTCTTAATTCTATAACTCTTTAAGTATTTATAAATATAGTAGTTCTTAATATATTTAGATATTAATTCTATTATTTTTAGTTAGAAATAATAAGTATTTATTCTTRTATRTATACTTATTTACTCTTTATAATTTATTAGTAAAGTTTTATATATAGTCTAAAAAACTTTTATTTTTATATTACTCTTTAGGATATAGAGCTTTCTATTAATATATAATATATTATCTTATATTTTATAATCCTTTATCTTAATTTTTATATTTTATTTAATTAATTTTACTAGTAATTTCTAGTTTTCTACTCTTTTATAAGCTATAATTTACTAAGCTAAATTATTATTAAAGTATATATATCTAATATATTTTATAATATCCTTTATAGAAAGAGGGGTTATTAATTTTTTTATTAAACTTTTTAATAGACTTTTTTATAGTTAAATTTTAAATAAGATTATTTTTAGTTAATTTTTTTATAAACTTCTTAACTATAAATTTTTTTAGGAGGTTAAAAATTAATTTTTATATTAACTTTTTACTATTTAATAGATTTTCTTTACTTAAGTTATAGAATATATTACTTATATTTCTAATTTAAATTTATTTAATAATAAAGTTATAAAGCTAGTAGCCTTTTTTACTTTTTTAATAAAATATTCTTTTTTCAAAATTATTTAGTTCTAAAATCTATAGTAGGGATTATCTTTATAGTTTAATATATTATTTAAATATTTTATTAAATTATTAAATTTAGTACTCTACTTATTTACTTTATAAATAATTTTAAAGTTAAACTTTAATAAGAATTTTATTTATTTAATTTAGTAATAATTAAAGTTTTTATAAATTAAAGTATTATTTCTTAAATATCTAAATTATTATTAAGAGTTTTTTATTATATATCTTATAATTATACTCCTATAGTATTATCTTATAAAATATAAATATTATAAGTTTAAATATCTTTTATTTATTTTTCTATAATAATATATCTATTATTATATAGTTAAATATATTAGTCTTTATTTATATTTTATAATCTAGGTTAAAGTAAGCTAATATTAAAGCCTTAATAAAAATATCTTTAAGTTTTTTAAAGATCTTTATTTCTAATTTACTTAATATTAATAGAAATATTATAGCCTTAGCTTTATAATTCTTTATAATATTTATTTTAATTAGATTTATTAAAGAAGCTATTAACTTTAAGTAATTTTCAATAAATCTTTTATAAAAATTAATAAACCCTAGGAATAACTAGATATTCTTAATATAATATAAATTCTTYTATTTTAAGATTATCTTTATTTTCTTTAAGTCTATCTTTAATTTACTAATAGTTATAATTAGGCCTAGATATTTAACCTTTTTTATATAAAAATTATATTTATTAATATCTAGAAATAGGCCTACTTTTAATAACTTTTATAAGACTTTTTATATATAGTTAATATATTTTATTATAAAGTTACTATAAATTAGGATATTATTTAAGTATATTATATAAAAGATATTTAGATATTTATATAATACCTTATTTATAAATATTTAGAAAATAATAGATATTTWATAAAGTTTAAAGAGTATAATAATATACTTAAATAGCTTATATCTTATAAAAAATACTATTTTATTCTTATAGCCTTCTTTTATCCTAATTTTATTAAATGAATAATTATATTAAACTTATTATATATTTTAGTAATACATAATTTAGTAAATATATTCTTAATTAATAAAAGTATATTTCTATTTTAAATAATAAAGATATTAAGAATTTAATAATTAATATAATATTTAATTCCCCTATCTAATTTCTTAATAATAAATATTAGGATAGTATATAATAATATATTAAATTCAATAAATCCTTTTCCTAATATTTTATTTATATATTTTTTTATTATTAATACTTATTTATAAAATATACTATATAGCCTCTTAACTAGTAGTAAACTTTTAGGGATATAATTAATAATATAATTAATTCTTTTTTTAAGTGATAATTTATTAATTTTTATAAAATTCTAACCCTTTAACTACTTATAATATTATTTTAGGACTCTTTACTTAATTTATTTTTTTAAGATTAACTTTTTTTAATCTTAATAAAGAACTTTTTATAAGTATTAGAACTAATTACTATAATATCTAATATGAATTTATAGAGTATTTCTTTTATTTTATTAAATAAATATTTAAAGTTCTTTAATTATATTATAATAATTTAATTACTATTTTTTTTTACTAATTTAATAAACATATAAGCTAAAATTTCTATAATATTTATAGTTAGTTTCTATATCTTCTATTTATATTTTTTATTATAGTATTTATATATAATTACTAATCTACCCTCCTTAAAGTAATTTATTATATAGTAGCCTAAGTTAAATATTATTTTTCTAAAACTTAGTAAGATATTTAGGTTATAAAACTCTAGCTATAATATTTTTAAGATTAAATTAAACTTTTCTAATATAATTATTAAGTATTTAAGTTTATTAATATATTTTTTTTAAATTAAACTTGATCTATATTTTATATATAATATTTAAGGTATACTTATAATTAATAAGTTTTAATATTATTAGCTTTATTAACTTTAGAAGTAAAATCTTATAGTTTTTAATAAAGCTTAATTCTATAAATCTTATTACTAAAACCTTTATATTTATAAGGTAGGTAGTCTTTACTAGTTCTTTAATAATATATATATATATATTTAATAAAATTAAATTATTATTCTTATTTTAGTCCTTCTTAGCTTAAGGATAATATTATTATAATAAAAGATTAAATCTAATCTCTCTTTAATTTAACTATTTTATTATATAATTTATTTAATATATCTTTAATAGTAACTTAATTAAGGACTATTAATTTTTTAAATTAATATATATAACTTAATTCTTAACTTTATCCTTAAATTTATATTTAATATTAAAAGCTATTAATCTAGATTCTATTTTATTATTTATAAAAGATTTATTATCTTTATAAGATATATTATTATCCTTAATAATATAATTAAGTTTAGAATATATAGTATATAATCTTCTTTTTTATATTTATACTAAAATATATAATAATTATATTTAATATCTTAACCTTTATAAGCTATTAAAATTTCTATAGTTTTTATCTTTTCTTTTATTATTATTTTAAATATTATTATCTTAGTTACTTCTTCCTTTATTATTATAAAGTAATTAGTTTATTCTAGCTAATATATCTAATATAAAGTTCTATTTTATCTCTAGATTATATATATAAAGTTAAGTAATATATTTTTTTATATAATATTAGCTTAAAGCTGTTAATTATTTTATTTCTTAATTCTAATATAATATACCTCTTTACATCTTAGATTTTATAATTATTAGTATATCTTAATAATATAATAACTATTATAAAATATAAATAAAAAATATTAAATAACTTATTCTTATCTTTAACTCTTATTAAGAAAGTAAATAACTATATATTAACTTTAATTTAAGTTAACTTATTATAAATATTAAAATTATCTTTTAAATTAATAAACACCTTTTTATAGCTWATATAAAAGAATTTAAATATTAATAAGATYTAAGGCTAGATAATAAGAAAKATATAAATAATATACTTATCYTAAATATAATTTATCTTAATATCTTTAAAATTAAACTAGAATATATTTTACCTAAATTTTAATAGAATATAAAGCTTTTATTACTTCTATTTAATATAGTTTCTATTAACTATTAATATATTTAAATAATTCTTATTATATTTTAGTATTATAGTATTAAGTATACTATTAAATACTAAGATATAAATAATAAAAAGTCTAATACTTAATAATATCTTATTATTATCTAAGTTAAGTAAATTTAAATATTATATATATATTATTTAATTAAGTTTTAAAATTAATRTTTTATTTTATTTATCTAGTACTTTAATATTATTATAATATTTATTTTTAAGTTAGTAAAGGTATTTTATATTTAATTTAATTACTACTACTTTTATTTAACTTTTTAAAGTTTTAATTTCTTAATAAGATACTTTTTTATTATTCTTTTATAATTTATATTTAATCTTTAATTTTTTTCTAGTCTTTTTATCTAACTTTAATAGTTATAGACTAAGATATAAGTATATTAAATTATATTTTAAAGCCTTTTATATTAATTACTAATAATATTACTAATAGCTTTAGTAAATATATTCTTTATAATAATAATAACTTCTTCTAAGTTATTATTATTTATTTCTCTTAAATAATATAAAACTACTTAGTCTTTATTAAAATTAATAATAAATTATTATTTATTAGCTAGTATTTTACTACTAAGTTTATTCTTAATATTTTTATTAACTTATTTTAAAGCTTATTAATATAATTAGCTAGATTATTTAAAACCTTATTATTAAAATTAGCTAGATCTTCTTAAACTATTTAAATCTAAGTCTAGTTTTATATTTAATTTATTAAAAAATTATTATTAAAGAGGTAAATATTATATTTAAGTTTATAAAATAGTTTTATTATTAATTAGTTTATATTTAGTTATGCTAGCTTAACTATATATTATTTTATAATATTATTTTAAGGAATATTATTAATAGCTATCTAATACTAAATACTTTTTAGTTATATTAAGTAATTAACTATTATAATTATTTTTATTAACTTATTCCATCTATTAAAAATTTTAGGTATAAAAAGAATAGTTAAATTATATTAAAAACTAAATAAAAATAATAAAAATAATAGAATACTTAATTTAATAAGAATTTAACTATAAGAAAGTAGCTTATTAAGAAGTAATTAGTTATATATAATAAATAATAAATAACTACTAGGCCTAATATAGTCTAGGGCTATAGGCTAGGACTATAATAAAGTCTTAGTAAATTTTTATAAGCTAGATTTTTTAAATAAATTCTAAAAACTATATAAATTAACTATTTTTTTAAACTCTACTATTAATATTTTATAAGGTCTTAAATTAAGTAGAATTAAAGCTATATAAATATATWTCCTTTTATCTTTATTTCTCTCTTAGTAAGGAACTTTATTATTACTTTATAATTCTATTTYTATTAAAGTATAAAGTATATTTCTATTTATCTTTAAAACTTAATATTTATTTATTAAGTTTTTACTTACTTTTTATATTATTACTAGTAACTAAATAATAACTTAAGTATYMTTTAAATATCTTTAAAYACTTAAATAACTTTATTTACTTAGTAGTAAAAGTATTATTATAGTAATAATATAATAAAGTAATAATAATAGCTATTATTAAATAAAAGATAAAGGTAAAAGAATATTTATATATAAAGCTTTAATTCTATTTATTTTAATATAAGATAGATAGTTACTAGTAGAAATATATATATAAATATAAATATACTATTTTAATAATAGTAAGGCTATAAAGTAATAAAGAGATCTTCTACTAAGGGGGAAGTAGGGGTGAAAGGATAGATATCTATATAACTTTGACTTTACCCGATTTAGGGTCCTATAGATAGTAGAGCTCTATTAAAATTATTGACATGTGCAATTTTTAGTGTGTAGTCCACTAAATTTGGCACTAACGCGGCGCTAAAACAGAATTGTTACAGGCACGATAAAGTCGTCGGTCGGAAGGTTGAAAAAAGTCGTAAAAGTTTAAAAGTTGTAAGGTATTGAGCGCTCGGGATCGACAAAGGAAAATAGTGGCGTCCGCCCGCATAGAACTCGGCCATATATAGCAAAGCTCCTGATGCGAGCTTGCGTTTGTGATTGAGCATGATGGTATATCATGCATCGGGTTCCTCATCGCGGGAGAAACTTATATAAATGCCACCGAATTTGCGTGGCTACATGATGCATCTCTCGACGGAATGCGTCTCGCTTGTAGGCACCTTTTTTGAAACACTGTGTTTCTGCCTCATCTGCTTGAATTCCGCAGTGGCTTGTAGACCTGTTTATGTTCCTCCTCTTCTATAGTTTCGACACTCGGCGATGGAGGATAGGATCGAGCGGGAACAGATGCAGGAGCAGGTATTAAATACAGGGCTGGTGAAGCGAGTCACGGAGCAGGTAGTGGAGCAGGCGGGGGTAGAGCTAATGGCTTTGGAGCTGCTTGCGGTGGAGCTAGCGGAATGCCTTGCTGGGACTACTTATTTAGGTGAATTACCCTAGCAGATTAGGCGTCAACAGCGGCAGTGACGTTAGCAGTAACTTGCGCTCTTATAGTACTAAAGATATCTTCTTGTTAAAGGCGAGAATGCTATAGTGGACGAGTCGGATATGAGGAAGATAATATGCCTATCAAAAGGGCCGTCTAATGTCAATGGAATCCTGATAGATAAGGACCTAGGAGCCTGCTGTGGTGTAGGCACTAGTGGATGAGTAGAAATAGTCCAGGAAGATTTGACTCGCGATATCCAGATCGTTATG
>KE598573.1:581277-592795 GCA_000444155.1 Cladonia macilenta KoLRI003786
GAATTTTGGGTGTCACGAATTTTGGGTATTACGAATGGGGTGTCACGGATCTTGGGTGTCGCACGTCACTTCAATCAGGAAAGACAAAGCATTAGGTTTTAATTAATTTTGTATTAAAATAACTATCTAACAGCGCTGAAACGCGAAATAGTAAATAGATAATATCTCATCACTGCTATAAAGTAGTCCTAACTTTTGCTTACATCTATTCTCTCTAATTCACCTCCTTGCCCTTAGTCAGACACTAAGAGCTAACACGGTATAGGCGCCAACATCACCTTGACAGCGCGGAGTTTATCATTAGTAATAAAGTGACCTATAACTAGGAAATCAAGGTTAGGTTATTAATAATTTGTCAAGGAAATGCTGTAAGCCTCTCCGCGAAGGAAGGAATTCTAAGTAAAGGCAAGATGTGTTTTAATCTCCAGCGAGAGAGGCAGGGTCTTATACTCCAGCGATGGCTAAAGCGATAAGGCAGTGAGAAATTTAATTAGAGCGGCCTTGAAAATTTTTCCCTTATTAGAAAGAGAAGTAGGGTTATTTATCCTAATGTTATAGGGGCTATATAGAACGTTGATCTAATAGAGTATGCAAATATATTCATTCCTTAGCATGACAAGCAAGCACGCTTAGTAAATACAGACTCGCAACATGTCTATATACAAGATGTCCCTTTGTAATACTTTCGCTACCTAGCGAAGCACCTACTTAATTAAGTCGTGGTCATTAAACAGCGAAAGTTGACATAATGTTTAAAAGCTCCTTGACAAGAACTTAGCATTGTCCGGGGTAATTTTGCCCAAGTTATGAATGCCATGGAAAGCGTTCGATAAACATGAAAGCGTCTTAGTGTCTAACAGAGCTTTGGCTGCACTCCGGCAGCCTTAATGGTGATTTGTCCCGAGAGTGTTCCGCAGCGGCTTTAATAATTGAGGCGTTCCTTAAATGCATGGTTGTGAACGGCCGTGGTTCCAGGCGATCTGGGGATAGCGTGAAGGATCTTCAGAAAGCTAATAGGTCCAAATAGATTGCTCTGCCCGCTTGAGAACATATTTTGTTAAGATCTCAATGCTCTGCCTTAAAGTATCGAAGAGGATTGTTTGAGAGGTTTATATGAGTATTTGAGAGAGATTTCGCGTTCGCCCTAAGTAAGGCATATTTGCCTAGCTATAGTGTGCAGTGGATATCAATGGCAATCCTTAGCAATAGAGTAGGGCGAGATAAGGTGTTCAGGCGCCGACATAACAATCAGATCATTTGCCAACGCCTATGAAACGTATCATAAATTTCAAGGCGAGATCCCCTATATAAGTGATTGGTATTCGTAAGGATGAGGCTGGATAGATTTGCGGTTACATGTGGCTCACAATTGGGTGTCACAGATCTTTGGGTGTCACGAATCTTTTTTTTCAGGTGTCTTTGGGTGTCACGGATCTTTGGGTGTCTCTGGGTGTCACGGATCTCTAGGCATCACGGATCTTTTCTCTAGGTGTTACAGATCTTTTCTCTAGGTGTTACAGATCTCTGGGTGTCACGGATGTTATAGATGTTTGAGTGTCACGGATCTCTACGAGTCTCAATTTCGAGATTAGGGAGTTAATGTAGCCTTATTCGATTTTGATTTTAATTTGCGTCAGCTCTATGAACTTTTTTTTATTAATCTAGTCAATAGAAATAAATTCTCTAATTGAATCGCGCGATGTAGGATCTAGCTCTTCCTTCGGACGTTCGCTTAAAGGCGACAAAAGATCTGCAGTGGTGAGTGAGGTGTCTGCATTTGGTGCTACCTTCTTCGGCTTTTTCTCGACCTCGGAATGATCTGACCTCCTCCCTACAGCATCCTTCTTCTACTGTGGCACACGCCTGCCAGGTTTCGACTGCGCCGTCACGTCATGCAGTGCCTGAATACCCTGGCGGCGGGTCTTGACACACTGATCCAGCTGAGCATCGAGTTCTGGCCAGCACGCCAGCATCTTAATACGCCGTGCCTGCTGTCTAATCGTATCCGATTTGGCGCCGGAAGGTATTGGCCCTCGTTTTTGTCTTTTGGATCCTTCGAGTTTGCGACGGAGCTCAACCTCCAACGCATAACGGTCATTATTTGAGGCTTTTGTATGTCCCCGTTTACGCTTGGGATCATCACAGAGTATTCCGGCCAAAACCTYCCATTCCTTCTCCGAAAAACCCTCCAGCTCCTCCATGTCATTGTCACCACAGTCGATGGCGGCCATTTGATCTCCTTCGTTGGCAGGGTCGTGACCTGAGTGGTCTGTGCGGGGGAGAGCTGCATCATTTATCGGATCATCGTCGAAGCCAGCAAAGTCGGACATCTGCTTATCCTGTACTTCCTGACCCTCCAGATCACGCTCATCACSGCCCTCCAGGTCTGGACCGAGACCTTGTTCAATCACCTCCTGGCCAGCTCCAGTTGGACCACGATCATTCTTGGCTAGTTCCTTCTCTCGCTGGTTTGTGAAACTGGGCTTCAACTTGGCCCAAAACGTCGTTTTGTGCGGTTTCCCGCGTCGGTTCTTGCTGTCGTAGTAGAGCCGGTCTCGAACATGGTAAGCCATTCCCTGACCAGTTCGAATGGTCCGCGCTCTTAGGGTAGAATAACGGGTGAAAACAACCCTGTCTCGATGTACGCAGAGATATCCATCGAACAACACGACCTCACTGCCGCAAGGAAGATTGGGGTATTTTCCAAACGACGTCAATATCCTGGGGTACCAGAAGATGTTCTTGCGTCGCTTTGGGGAATTGTCTGGTTTCCAGCTCGGTGTAATTGACGACAGCCGCACTTTTGGGAGTGAAGTCGATGAAACCATACTTTGCAAGGTCTTGGACCAAAAGCATTTCGAAAATATGTCGAACGACTGGACTCTGAAAGGATGATGAGAACATATGACCTATCGTAAGATGTGATTGTTCAGAAGATACAGTTCTTTGTATTGTGTAAATATTAACAATGTGTAGTATTATGTGATATGTGAATGTTTATTACACACAACCTTTATATAGTGTATATATATATATAAGCATGTAAAATTATATGTTAAAGTGTAGCTTAGCAAAGGAGTGGGAGGAGGAATTTAATAAGTCGAGAAGACCCCAGTCTCTGCCGTCTGGGTGTCACGGTTGCCTGGTGTTGACTCTATCGCTGATGATGAGGTCTATGATGCATTGCATGTGTAAGGTGCTAATATCTATGAAGGATGCCTCTATATAAATGAGGAGTAGTGCTAACATGATAACACCTAATGGTGGCAAGCTAATGAGCACGCTAGGGTGTCACGATTTCTTGGGTGTCACGGATGTTAGGTGCACGGATATTGGCTGTCACTAATGTGGGGTGTCAACGATGTTGGGTGTCACGGATTTTAGGTGTTACGGATGTTGGCTGTCACTGATGTGGTGTCACGGATGCCTGGATGTCACGGATGTCAGGTGGCACGGCGAAGCCACTGGAAATGAAAGCGCGTGGTGATTTCTTGGTCTGCATGGGCAACAACATCCGCTCACGCACAGATTACCACCTCTGCTCTGTCTAAGGATTATAATGACATCCTTTTTCCGCTGACGCTTTCTGCGTCACCGCGCAAGAAGCTTTTGCCCTCACATCAAGCATCACCATCATGGATCACAACCAATCGATGGTGACTTTCTCCTGGCTTCACTACTGTTGTATTCTCCTCAAGCTAAAATATAGGAACGTCACAATTATTTCCCGCAACCTCCCTTCGCATCTTCGTTGGGAGCGAACCGATACGGAGATCATCACTTGCGTGGGCGGTGATACATGAACCAAGTTGGAGGACACCATCGACAGCGTAAAAATGATGTTCGGCATCACGCCCCCATAAATTATTTACGGAGGTGATGTGATCGTCACCCACGATGCCGGGAATAAAAGTCAAGTTATAGACAGTGACGAAGATACCAGTCTTCCRAGCCCACGGATGGTTTTCGAAGTCTTGCAGTCCCATCTTCTAAATGCCGCCTAGAGGCCAGCATTACGCTTGCTTCAATGTCTCTACAAAACATGCCTTGATATTGACCTTCTATCCGACTTCCATAAATTGCAGGTCCAATAGTGAGCGACAGCGATGTAGGGGCAACGCGATATAAAGTTGCTTGTGAATAGCCATTTCAGTGGGTCAGATGGGCCATATTAAGCGACGATCGGTATCAGAGCAAGCTGATATTAATAGGTTGTTGATCATTGGATTTAGTATCGAAAAGTTGAAAAAGTTGAAAATTTGCAAGAGTTTTTTGCGGAGCGAAATGCAATCAATGAAAATGGTGGCGTTCCACCAGCATGGAAATCTGACTAAGATAAACCTAGCCTAGTTGCCCCTTATCGGTATTGAGCAGCGGTCGATACTGGGAGCTGAACATCGCGCGTAATTTGGTGATGGCTTGTGCCCATTCCCAGCTCCCATGGCCGTGTAGATCCCATGCTTTTTTTAGTGATGAGATGAACAGCCTAGCAAAAGGACCGTCTATTGAGATGTTGGAGGATACGGGTCATAGTAATGGGGTAGGTGATGGTACTAGTGCTGGATAGCGAGCATGCTTATGAGCATGTCGGTCAGATCGGAATAAGGATGTTTGTGAGGATAGGATGAGGATATCGGTGCATGTGTTGGTGCTAGTGAGCATGCTCGTAAGCATTTCACTAAGGAAAGGGTGAAGATAGGGGTGAGGATTTCGGTAGAGATGCGCCTTGAAAGGTGCGCGGGCATCGATCTGTGAAACCACCACTGTACTATCTGTTCGCCTTGCTGAACTCCACGCTCTAAACAAGTCTGGACACCTCAATGCATTCCAAGCATACGATGCATTTGTGCAATACGTAAGTATCAAGAATGACACCTATATTCGCAGTACCGCGCTAGATCAAGGATATAATTTGTGCTCATACACCTTAAGAGCGATCACAGTCCTTCAAACTTTACATTCTTCTAGCAATAGTTCAGGAAAGCAGAATCAATCACGGAAGAGCTCAGCGACATCCCATACCTCTGGATATTTCGGCTAGCGACTGGCGACATAGCGTGCGCAGAGGACGAGGACTTTGGAGCGATCTTAGAATGGCATACAGACTTCAGAATAAAATATCCGTCCAATCATCTCTGGCCACGGAAGAAAGCAGTAAGGAAAACGAATTTGATAATTTATAAACGCTTAAAGGATGAGGAGAACTTTGATCGAACTAACCGCGAAGTGCGATGCATCGTAGCTGACCAAGACAGTTTCTTGAGCTATGCTGTGTTTAGGAAGCAGGCAGATATCAAGCTGTCATCCAGAAACCGAGACCCAGACATGACGTCTACCCCGGCTGCCTTTCAAAACGGCGATCACGAAATGGAGTGGCTAGGGATGCAATGGAAGGAGATGCCTATCTCCATGGATTCTAAACGGAAGAAAACTGTATTACAAACTGTGTTCATGGATCAAGGAAGATTTCTAAGAAGGTTTATTGACAAAGCAGGACCTGGCTAACATCCTGTCTTCCCGCTGTCTTGGAGATGCCGGTATGCCCCTWGTAATCAACATTCATGATRATCATCATGTCAAGGAAGGCGAGTCAAAAGGATATGCCAGTATCTAATGCTACCAAACTAGGAGTAAGCAAATTTGAGCTTAATATGGATTTCACTCTTAAAGAAACGGTGACATCTCTAACATATAGATCTTATCCGGCACACTCTCTGGCACGTGCAATACTCCAGCTAGCGAGAGTCATTGGGAGAAAGTGTACTCGACCCTGTCTGACTAGCTTCTGCGAAAATCCACCTGAACTGTGGTTAGGCGCCACTTTTTACTCTTTCAAGCTCAGAATCAGCGACTAAGCTCTGTGGTTAAGTCAGCTATATCCTGGGAGCTTCGCGCCCTCGAGGCTCAGAGATCGATTGCCCTTTTGCCAAAGTTGAATATTAAGATACAGAAAGAATTTTCTTCTGACCTTGCTTTTTGAAGGCGTACGGTTGCTGCGGCCAAGCATATGATGCACATCAAGTCCAGCGACTATGGAATGTTTGACATGCATAGTCCAGAGCCCAGAGAGATAATAGAACTTTATAACTAGGCTCTGTCAGAAAACCGTGATACAAATGGGCCGCTCATGCGGGATGTTCATATTAACATGGATATGGCACAAGTTTGTTTCCACGCTGCAGCCAGGCTGGACCCAGTAGCCTTCGAAGGACTAGCAAATGCAGCAGCCAGAGCCGTGCAAGCATTCGAGAAGATCAGAACAGGCACGTAGAGAACAACACAAACGCGGGTCTTGATATCGACCTATTGCAGGCGGATCTCCAAACTATCAACTGCCTTGGCGGTGACGCTGTCTTTGTCGACTGGTACAAGAGTGCTTGTGGGCTCGGCGGAACTATTAAGCCCAAGCCTATCATCACTATCCTCTCAGGGACAAACGCAGGGTCTAAGTACTCCGTTGTAAGTATTATATGGAAGGACGTAGATGAGTTAGTAGATGCATTTATGGAGATAGAGACCAACGAGCTTCAAGATAGTGAGTGTATAGAGTCTCTATATAAGTTAAATCTTTTGATTAAGCCTCTCGCTTGGACCAAGCCCGGTCAGACCCTAATATTCTCGCCTTGTGGTACTCTGCACCGCATACCACTACATGCTTTGAAGATCAATGGTAAAGTAGTCATTAAGAGAAACCCTGTCGTCTACTGCAGCAGCCTGAGCGCCTTAGTCAACACATATCAAGTGCGCATGCGAATGGATCCCTAACAGGGCTCAACACAGTCTACAGCACATGTCCCAAATAGTGAGGACTCGAATCCATCTCCACGGATTGATGAAACCTTGGAAGTCTCGCGGTTTGGCCAGCCACCGACTCCAGACGGTCGTGCAGCACTTGAGGCTACAGCGACTAAATTCAAGGCAAAAGCACACATCGGTAAAAGCTTTACCGCCTCATCATTCACCAGCACCATCCAGAAGCTAGGACTCTTACTCTCCCTTTACCACGGCCACGCAGACTTCAGCGCCACTACGGATACAAACCACTGTTCAATCTTCTCGGACCGTGATCTCACTCTTCAAGACGTCTTCAATCTCTCTTCCCCTTTAAGCCATGGCACTGGCTTCCACGTCACCCTTCTAGGCCGCGGGACCGAATTGAGCAAGACTACGCCTACGGAAGATGTCAGTGGGTTAGTGCCAAGTCTGCTTTATGCTGGGGCATCAAGCACGGTTAGCACGTTGTGGCCCTTTTCGGATAAGGATGCAGCCGCGTATTCGGAGAGCTTTTATAAGGGTCCCTTAGAGAAGGAGGAGAAGGCACTGGAGTAGGAGAATAAGGTGCCAAGGGAGTACCGCCTTCTGCTGACGATGTTGTCGTGGATATGGCAAAGTTGAACCAGAAGGCTGTCTTGGGTATTATGCGGGAAAGACCGGAGTTGTACCACTGGGCACCGTTTGTGCTGAACGGCTATTGGATGATGCGATCACCTTTCAGTAAATTTGTGTACGGAGAATGACACAGTAATCTTGACTTGCGCCAAGCTATTCAGGCAAGCCCTAGCCCTAACCTGACACTGGTCCGCTATGTAGGGCTGAAGTCTTGCCAAGCTAATACCCTTGGCGCAAATTAAGATAAATGGTGTTATTCTCCGTACACAAATCCATCTCGCCTGATTATATCTCTGACCAGAGTATAACTTAGCAGGGACTTTGGCTACTTTAGCGGGCTTTGTTCGAGCTCTTAAGATTAATGATCAGTACATTACTATGTGCTAGACCCCCGAGAGGGTACTAGAACCTCTGGCAATAGTTCAACAAATAGGAACTACTCTACGTGAAAGCCATGACAATAGGGCATATAGACATTGAGTTAGGGATATTCATCTTTTACTTCATTCGCATCCTCGAGCAAATAGTTCCCGCCTTGGCAGTATCCTCACTATATGATCTGGAATCTGGATATTGTGCCTGAAAAAATTCTATGCTAGCGCGGATAGTCTACAGGACCTCACGCACCTGTTTTTTGAAATAGGTATATTAACTATTTTTATAGAGCTTTACTATCAACTATTTATATAACCTTAAATCAGGTAGGATTGAGGCTATATACATCAAGTAATTATTTACCCCTATTTACCCTATAATAGTAGCCCTTATTATTGCCTTATAATCCTACTACTACTAAAATACCTCTGTTCTACCCCTAGCGCTTAGTATATACTTAATAAGTCTTTACTTACTTCTTATACTATTATTAATAGCTAATTAATAGCCTAGGTACTACCTAAGTACTCCTTAATATTAATATAGCTTTACTTACTAAGTAGTATAATAATAGTAGGGTTATAAAGTAATAATAAAGGCTACTAGTAAGATAGAAATAGGGGTAAATAAATATCTAAATATACAGCTTAAATATAGTCTATTTTAGTATTAAATAGATAGTGGATAATAGGGTACTATATATATAGTTATAGGGGTAGGTATTATTATAATTATAGGGCTATAGGATAATAATAAGGTCTCCTACTATAGGGTAAATAAAGGTAAATAATTACTTAATATATATAGCCTTAATCCTACCTGATTTAGGGTTATATAAATAGTTKATAGTAGAGCTCTATAAAAATAGTCAATATGCCTATTTCAAAAAATAGGTGCGTGAGGTCCCGTAGACTATCTACGCTAGCATAGAATTTTTTTAGGCATAATAATTATGGAATGAGGAGACTCCTACCTTCATAGGAATCTTAAATATATGATGGAATCTCTGCCTGATAGATCTGATTACTAGTAGCACTATATTCTTAGTAATGCCTAACATAATATTAAGGAACCTACTATTAAACAGTTGCGTTTGTGCAAAGCTGCATTGGTACTCTAAATACTAATTGCTTCTACCTCATCGAATCAATCTGTCCAAGAGGGTGGCATTCGAATCCTAAGTTTGTCAAAAAGAGAGATGTGACCCTTAACAATCCTAAAGTCAAGGCCCATACTAATAAGGCGAGGAAGACGTAGGATCCTAGAGGGCAGGTCTTAACACTTAATACTAAGCTCCCTACTAAACCTATAATTAACGTGAATAACTATGATGTTATAAACTGCTATAATCTAGCTTCCGCTTCCAAGATCTATATCTATAATAGTTTAACTTACTTTAATATTATTACATTAAATAACTATCTTATCTCTAGCTTAACTACGTACCCTATCTAGGTATATAGTATAGTTAACATTACCTTTACTTTACTAACAATTAAATAGGAAAGCATTATCCTTAAGTAAGTAGTACTTATTCTAGGGTTCTTCACTAACTTAGTCTTATTAAATAGGGCCTAAGCTACTAACGTTCATTAGGACACTAAAAAGGATACTCTCTAGATACTTAATAAAGGGAAGCAAGACCATTGCTAACTTAATTAAATAATAGTAGATAATCCCCTTATTATCTATCACTAGGCAGCCCTCTTAACTTCTAGGGACAGAAACATATTACTACTTTTTAGATAATAAACTACTAGTGTCTAGTAAGCTACTTTACACTAATAAGCTTACTTTCTTCCTCTTATCCTTTCTTCTATCTATAACTACTCTATCGCTCTAACATCGTTGTGATTCTTATAGCTTCTCTTATTCAACTACCTTATTTAGCTTACGTTTGTAAGCATAATCTACTTTCCATTTCATATCATCGCTAGCTCCAACCTCATTATAGTTAAGTTCTAAGTGAGGCTATAATAAAGTGAGTATTTAATCAGCGGATTATATGCTAACTTATTAACCAGTTAGGTCCAATCCAACTGTCCCTAGATAATAAATAGATAAGACTACGCCGAAGACTACCAAGACGGCCAAGACCAACAAGAAAGCCAGACCGGCTGAACCAACCATAAAATCTCAGCCGGAGAAGATGGACGCCCAAATCCAGAATTCAATCGCTATGGCACAGAGAGGGAATCCACTAGGTGTACGCGTGGCCACCTCTAATATCAAAGCCAACTAGAGGATCATTGCACACTATACTAGGTTCGCGAATACGTCGTCGATCAAAAATTGGATATATGAGTCTAAGGCCGCGGAAACGGTCCTTGAACCCTTTATAGCAAGCTTTAAGGCCCACTTTAGCAGTACTAAAGCTATATAGGTCAGATAGCAACGCCTTTTTAAAGTTATTTATAGTAAGGAGGCCCCTTGCAATGTTTTATCTCTCTATCCCTTTCCCTTAAGATCTAAATAACCTAGACCTTAATAAAAGGGAACTGTTAGACCGAGCGCTATGGAAGTAGGTAGTAATAATACATAGGCTAATTCTATGTTCTCCTAGTTATTTCTTCACTGGACTAGGAGTAAAGGGTGAGAGAACTATAAGGGACTACTAGATAAAAGAAGAGAACTGTCATAATGCTAGGACTTGAATTAGTGGATAAATAGTGCATTAATTAACTTCCTAAGGTCTATAAAGCATGCTCTATATATATATAAGGCTATAAAGTATAATAGCTATTTATTACAATGCTAGGACTTAATTCTATAGATAATTAATGTATTACCTAACCTTTTAAGGTCTATAGATAATACTCTATATATATATAAAGTGTAATAATTATTAAAATAGAGGTAGAATGCACTAGAATAGTTATAATATATTAAATAAAGAAAAATAAAGAAACTAGCTAAGTAAGTTAATAAAAAAGGGTAATAAGAATAAGTAATATTATAATATACTCCCTTAGCTTAAGTAGTAATCTAATTAAGTTAAAAAAATATAATTAGAAATATCTATTATATTAAGTAGCTTAATAAAGTTTTARTATTTTTAATTAAGTAAGGCCTTAATAAGATTATTAACTAATATTTTTATAGTTAAGATTTATTAGGTAGTAATCTTTCTTTTTTATATTTCTTAATATAGCTAGTAACTATAAATATTAATATATTTTAAATATATTAAAAGCCTTAGAGTCTCCTTCTAAATAAATCCTAGTATTTATTATTTATTAAAATTAATAACTATATCTTACTTAGTATTAAATTTAATATTTTTAAAAAATCTCTTCTATTATAAGGTTTACTTATTTTTTTCTAATAATACTAATAACTCTACCTTAGTATTTAATATAATAATAATAGCTTATTTAGATATTTTCTAATTAATTAGTTTTTTATATAATTAGATAAGAAATCTAAACAAAGATTTATATATCTTAGAATTATTTATGAATATAATATCTAAGCTTAATAAGAAGATAGAGTTATAAATTATCTAAAAAAATTTAATAGTTAAGTATTTTAAATAATATAGATAAGAAAGAACTTAATTAACTATATATAAATAAATTAGTAAAGGATTAATAAGAAATTAAGCTAGTTTAGTTATAGTAAATAATATATTAAGCTTAATAATAGTAGCTATAAATATAAGTAATCTAATATACTATTAGTATATTAAAATTTAATTATTAATAATAGTTTTATTATATAAGACTAGCTTATCTAATAATATTAATATCTTATA
>KE598573.1:600484-695557 GCA_000444155.1 Cladonia macilenta KoLRI003786
TAAAATAAATAATAATATTTTTAAGAATATATTATATACTAGAAAGATTAAGAATTATAAAGAGAAAAATAAAAAGATAAAGGAACTTAAAAAGAATAAAATAAGAATTATACTAGCTACTAGAAAAGAGCTAGTAGAAATATAAAAAATATTAATAATAATTAAAAGGAAAAAGAGGACTCCTTACTTTAATAATATAAATATAAGGATAGTAATTTTCTTAATAAAGAAAGCTAAGCCTTAAGAAAGACTTAATCTAAGAAAAAAAAATAGATCTATTATAAAAAACTAGGTAATAAATTAATAAAATTTATTAATTTAATAATTAATCTAATAATTTATTTAATAATTATTATAATAAAAGCTCTACTTAAAATAAGATATTTCTAAAAATAAATAGATTTCCTTATCCTTAAAATGCCTTTTTAAAGGCTTATTTAAGAAATCTATTATAACTTTAATTATTAYAAAAYTATAYRTTARTAAGTAAGCGCCTTAGGTATACTTTAAAAAATAATAAAAAACTTTATAAYTTTAAAATTTAAAAATATTATTCTCCYTATTCTTAATTTATAATTAGATTATTAATTTATTATTAATAATCTTATTACTTACTATATATAATAAATAGGTAATAATCTAAATAAGAAATATATAAATAATTAAAAAGCTAAAAATAATAATAATAAGATATTATAAATAAATTTAAAACCTTTTAAATCTATATAAGCTATAGCTAATATTTATTATAATATATAAACTAAATAAAGTAAATACTAGTTATTATTAAATCTATAATTTAAATTAATTTTAATAAATACTATTAATAGTAATCTAAATAAAAGCCTAATAAAAATTATACTTAATAACTTAAATAATTATTTAATTAATTATTAAATTATATAATCTAGGTACTATACCTACTATAAATCTTAATAGGTTAGTTAGGTTTAAATTTAATTTATATTAAAAAAAACCTAACTTAACCTAAACCTATTACATTAGGTTTAGGTTAGGTTAGGTTTTAAATTAAGTTAAAAAAAGTCTAACCTAACTTAACTTATTATATAGTGTAATCATGTTCCTAGACTAACTAAGTAATATTAGTATTATTAAATTAATAATATATCTTCTTATTAAATTTAATATTTTATACGCGTATAATATCCTTCTTAGAAGGGATTTAAATATAGTAGATATTTTTTAAATTATAACTTATTAAATATCTAAGATATATATACGCTTAAAGCTTTTAAAGCTTTAAAATATTATAATTAAGTAGATATACTTAATAACTATATAATTTTATATAAATAATACTTAGTTTCTTCTTATATAAAGACTTAAATAAGGTAATACTAGTTCTAAAGACTAAGGTATAATTAAAGATATAAATAATTATTAATATTATTTCTAGCTATAAATTATATAATAATTTTAAAACTATTTATATATAATATACTTTAGTAATAATTATCTTTTTAAAGTATTTAGTTTTATTATTTTAAGCTAGGGTATAAGGAGTTATATACTCTAAAATAATTCCTTTTTTAATATAAATATCTTTAAAGGCCTTTCTTAAGGCCTATTTATTATTAGTATATATAAATAAGACTTATATTCTATAATAATACTTAATAAGATAGACTATTTATTAAATAATTTTTATAATTTTAAATTTAAGGGTATAAATCTAAACCTAATAATAATTAATAATTAAGTAAATAAAGTAGCTAATATAATAATATTTATTAAAAATAATATTTATATATATAATATTATAAGTAATATATTATAATAAATATATTATAAATACTTTAGAATTACTACTTCTTAAAATAATTTAATATACTTTAAATAGTTAGTATATCTTATAACTTTAAAATTTATCCTAAGTATATAATAACTTTAGTTTAAATCTATTAATAATAAAAAGTAATTATATAATAATATTAATACCTATATAACTTATAATACTATATAGATAATTAAGTATTATTTTAAAATTTTTTAATAAAGTTTAAGAAGAAGTTAAAAAAGTTATCTTAAAAATATTAATACTATTTTATATATAAATTTATAAAGAAAAAGAAGAGGTAATCTTATCTATCTTTTCTAAATAAATTTTTAACTTTTCTTTAGAAGTAGATTTTAGTATAATAAATACTATATATATTATTAATATAAATAATAGATTATAATATTTAATTATTTAATAATTATTATAAGGTTATAGTAAGTAAAAGTAGTCTTCTTATTAATTATTATCTATATATAAAGTATTTTTTTTAATATTTTAATAGATACCTACTTCTTTTACTTAATTAAATAAAACTGAATTTATAAAAAATTTTAATATAAAGGTAATATAACTAAGTATTATTTCCTTTATTATATCTAAAAATAAGGTAATATAGATATTAACTATCCTATATATTTTAATTAAGTAGGTTATAAATCCTAATATAAARTAATTATTAAATATAATAATATAAGTARTTTTAAATTAACTTAAATTATTATAAATATAGATATTAGACCCTAAATTTAATATTTAATAATTAAAAATTTTATAGTTAATACCTCTATTAACTAAATAACTTAATAGGATAATATTAGCAGCGTTATCTTTATATTAAATTATTATAAATATATAGTTAACTTAGGACTAATTAAATTACTTAATAAATAAAGATATAAATTTTTTTTATTTTTAAATTCTTTCTACTATTATTTCTACTTATTAATAGTATTTTTAAGTCTTAGTTTCTTTAATACTTTTTTTATTTTTTTTAAAATCTTAGTATTAGGTTTCTAGCCGGCGTATTATATTTTTTTATAAAGGTAGTAGTATTTATACTAGGGATATATCTTTCTATAAATATATTCTCTTTAAGGATATAATATAAGTAATAAATTATAAGATATAAAGTATCTAGGGTTTAGTATATATCCTTATAAAAAGGTAGTAACTAAAGAAAGATATTTAAAAAATTTAAAATTAAGTTATAATATCTATTAAATATATTTAATAATTTCTATAAATTTTAGTTTTATATTAATAAGCTATTTTTCTTAAAGAGAGTAGAGTATTATTAATATATAATATAGATTAATTTATTTAAGACTTTAAAAGAAATAAATTATTATTAATCTTAATATAATATTGATATAATTAAGTATAGTTAGCTTTATATAAACTCTTTCTTATTTTTAAAGCTATTTTTTATTATTTCCTTCTTTTAATAGCTTTAAATATAAAGTTCTATACTAATTATTAACTTCTATAAGTCTATTATCTAAATTAGGGGTAATTATCTTTTATAGAGCTTTAAGGGCTTAATAGGAATTATTTTTACTAAAGGTATATAGTAAATAGTTAGCTAAAATAAAATTTTACATAAAATAAAGTATTATAATAAGTACTTTTTATTAGTTCTTATATTTTATTAAGTCTTTTTTATATAACTATAATATATCTTAATATATATATAATCTTTCTTTTAGTATATTATTATTAGTTATAACCTTAAATAATATAACTAATTCTAAATAACTTAGTTTAATTATTTTAAAGGGATTTATAAGGTCCTAAATTTTTATTTATTATATATTAGATTTAATAATTACGAGCTACCTAATTTATTATAAGGTATTTATAAGGAAGATAATATTTCCTATAATTACTAGTAAGTCTATAACGTTAATTAATAACTACATAAGATTATTATTATTTTAAATAAAGTTAAATTTTTTTATAGTAGTTTATTACTTAGTAATTAACTTAAGTAAGTAAATAAGGTAAATCTAGGCTTATAACTATTATAATACTAGGACTTAATTTTATAGATAATTAGTATATTACCTAATCTTCTAAGGTCTATAGATAATGCTTTATATATATATAAAACATAATAACTATTAGAATAAGGGTAGAATGTACTAGAATAGTTATAGTATATTAGATAAGGAAAAATAAAGAAACTAGCTAAGTAAGTTAATAAAAAAGGGTAATAAGAATAAGCGATATTATAACACTATTAGAATAAGAATAGAATATACTAAAATAATTATAATAAACTAAATATAAAACTAACTAAATAAGTTACTAAAATAAATGGAATAATATTATATATAATATAATAATATATCCTTTTAATTTAAGTAGTATTTTATTTAAGCTAGAAAGATAATATTAAAAATATCTATTATATTAAATAACTTAATAAAGTTTTAATATTTTTAATTAAGTAATATTTTAGTAAGATTATTAATTAAATATTTTTATAATAAAGATTTATTATATAATAGTTCTTTTATTATACTTCTTAATATAACTAATAACTATAAATATTAATATATCTTAGATATATTAAAAGTTTTAGAGTCTTATTTTATATAAGTTTTAATATTTATTAATTATTATAATTAATAACTATATCTTATTTAATATTAAATTTAATATTTTTAAAAAAATCTCTTTTATTATAGAGTTTATTTAATTATTTTAAATAATATAAATAGCTCTAATTTTATATTAAATATAATAATAATAACTTATTTAAATATTTTTTAATTAATTAATTCTTTATATAATTAAATAAAAAATCTAAAAATAGACTTATATAATTTAAAGTTATCTATAAATATAGTATCTAAACTTAAAAATAAAATAAAATAATAATTTATTTAAAAAAATTTAATAGCTAGATATTTTAAATAAAAAATAAAAAAAACTTAATTAATTATATATAAATAAATTAATAAAAAATTAATAAAAAATTAAGCTAACTTAACTATAATAAATAAAATATTAAGCCTAATAATAGTAGTTATAAATATAAGGAATTTAATATATTATTAATATATATAAATCTAATCTTTAATAATAATTTTATTATATAAGATTAACTTATCTAATAATATTAATATTTTATAATTGTCACAGTACCAAGCGTCATATATCCAAATATCCACGATCTCTACGAATCAGTAGGGTCGCATGCCTTTTGGCCCCCACGGGCATGATGGTCGACTGGGATTGGGGTCGATCCGTCACAATTGGTAGCAACGGCGTGGGTTCGATTTCCAGCGTCCGTTAGGTTTTCCGCGCGACTGGATAGCTAGTTTAGGTTAGGCTATTATAGGTTATTCCTACTATAGTCGGTAGCCTAGCTTATGGGGTTATTACCTAGGGGTACCTATATAAATAGGTTAGACCTACCTAGCGTAAGGGCGCGTATTCTGTTCTCTTTAGGGGGGGCAGATGTCACAGTACCAAGCGTTATATATCCAAATATCCACGATCTCTAYGAATCAGTAGGGTCGCGTGCCTTTTGGCCCCTCACGGGGTAGATGGTCGACTAGGATATGGGGTCAATCCGTCACAATAATAAAGTATTATAATTATAGTACTATACTTTTTAATAATCTTTTTGATATATAAATCCTAGTATAAATAGAGTATATTATTAATTTAAATAATATAAATTCCTAAAAATTAATTAAGATTATTAAGACTATATATCTTATATTTTATAAGTAATAAAGCTTTAAATTCTAAATACTTTTCTTTATTCTAAAGATAATAAAATATAATAGAATTATTAATATAAAAAAAATAAACTAATTATTAATAGAAAGATAGTTTACTTTTAATATAAAATATAAATTAAGATCTAATAATATTAAGATAATCTTTTATAATTATAAAAGTAGAGACTATTTAAGTCTATAAAATATTTTAAGTAAAAGGTAATATTTTAGAGCTTAAAAATAACTTAATATTCTTAAGGTAATTAATAAAGACTTCTTTATCTATAATATTATTAATAAAGGTATTTATTATATTATATTACTTAACTTTAAACTTAAAGTTTATAGTAATAGCTATAAGTACTTAAAATATATAAATAATTAATATAATAATAATAATAATATCTTACTCTAATTTTTATAAATCTTCTTTAATATATAGCTTTATCTTATACTTTATAAGATAGCTTATATTATTAAATTTATACTTAAATATCTATATAAAAAATAAGATRAAGTTTTTAATAAATTAAATAATAAACTTAAAAATACCTTTAAAATATAAATATTTAAATTCCTTATTAATAACTTAAATAAATTAAGTATTATAAGAATATTTTAATATATTCTTCTAATTCTTTAGTTCTTCTAAGAGATAATTATAATATTATAAATTTTTTAATTCTAAGATAAAATTTATAATAAAAGTAGAATAATAACTAGAATATTAATTTATATTATTAAGAGTAATATTATAAGTATACTATTTATTTCTTATTTTAATAAATATAATTAAAGTATTATTAAAATTTATAGAAATCTTAATAATATATAATATTCTTATTTTTCTCTAATTCTTTTTTCAAGATCTTCTTTAACTTTTTTTTTAATTATTTCTTTAAAGATACTATTTAGTAGTAATAGTAGTAACTCTAAAATAAATTTACTTATATCTAAAAATAGTAAGATTATATATATATAGATAAATATAATAATAACTTTATTTAACTATTTATTAAGTAATATTATTATTATTATTATAAAATAAATYATTAAGATTTCTAGTTCTTCTTTATCTTAATTATTAATAATTAAAGAATTTAAGATATGCTATAAAATTCTAACTATATAATAAAGGTTATATTTCTAGATTAGTTAAATAATATTAATATTATCTAGTTAATAATATATTATTTTATTAAATATAATATCTTATATATATATAATATGCTTCTACAAGGGTACTTAAATATAATAAATATTCCTAGAATTATAACTTATTAAGTATTTAAGATATATATAGAATTTAAACTTTTAAAATTTAAAATATTATATCTAAATAAATAAGTCTAATAYTTATATAACTTTATATAAAAGATACCTAGCTTTATCTTATATAATAATATAAATAAAGTAATATTAGTTTTAAAGATTAAAATATAATTAAGGATATAAATAATTATAAATACTATTTCTAACTATAAATTATATAATAAATTTAAAGCTATATATATATAATATGCTTTAATAGTAATTACTCCTTTAAAGTATTTATTTTTATTATTTTAAGCTATATAGTTTAAAATTATTTCTTTTTTAATATAAATATTTTTAAAGACCTTTTCTAAAGCCTATTTATTATTACTATATATAAATAAGATTAATATTTTATAATAATATTTAATAATATAAACTATCTACTAAAATTTTTTTATAACTTTAAATTTTAAATTATATATCTAAACTTAGTAATAAATAATAATAAGATAAATAAAATAACTAATATAATAATAGCTATTAAAGATAGTATTTATATATATAATATTATAAATAATATATTATAATAAATATATTATTAATATTTTAAAATTACTACTTCTTAAAATAATTTAATATATTTTAAATAATTAATATATTTTATAACTCTTAAACTTATCTTAAGTATATAATAACTTCAATTTAAATCTATTAATAATAAAAAGTAATTATATAATAATATTAATACCTATATAACTTATAATACTATATAAATACTTAAGTATAGTTTTAAATTTTTTTAATAAAATTAAAAAGAAAGTCAAAAAATCTATTTTAAGAATTTTAGTATTATTTTATATATAAATTTATAAAGGAAAAGATTAAAGTATTTTATTTATCTTTTTTAAATAAAATTTTAACTTTTCTTTATTAAAAGTAGATTTTAATATAGTAAATATTATATATATTATTAATATAAATAAAGAATTATAATATTTAATTATCTAATAATTATTATAAAGTTTTAATAAGTAGAAATAATCCTCTTACTAATTATTATCTATATATAAAGTATCTTTTTTAATATTTTAATAAATACTTACTTTTTTTACTTAACTAAATAAAACTAAATTTATAAAAATTTTAAGTATAAGATTAATATAACTAAATATTATTTCCTTTATTATACTTAAAAATAAAATAATATTAATATTAATTGTTTTATATACTTTAATTAAGTAGATAGTAAATTTTAATATAAAATAAWTATTAAATATAATAATATAAGTAGTTTTAAATTAACTTAAATTATTATAAATATAAATATTAAATCCTAAATCTAATATTTAGTATTAAATTCTTTATAATTAATAACCTTATTAACTAAATAATTTAATAGAATAATATTAATAGTATTACCTTAATACTAAATAATTATAAATATTTAATTAAAATTAAGTTAAGTTAGAAGTTCTAATAAATATTTAAAGAATAAAATTTTTTTATTTTAAATACTTTTTTATTTTTATTTAGATCTTTTAACTTTTATCTATATATCTTAATCTTTTAATCCTTTTTTTATTTTCTTTAGGATTCTTATATTAAGTTTTTAGCTAGTAAGTTATTTAGACTTTATAAAATAATAATAATAATTAATAAACTAATATATTTTCTTATAAAAGTATTCTTTAATAAGAGAATTTAATAATAAGATATAAAACTTAGGTCTACTCCTATATAATATATATCCTTATAAGGCTATAGTAGAAGTATTAGAAGATTCTAAATTATTTTATAAAACTTATTTATATATTTTAATTATTTCTATAAATTTAGGAGTTAATTAATTATTAAATTATTTATCTTAAAAAGAGAAGAGTATTATTAATAATTAATATAAATTAACTTACTTCATATTATTAATAAAATAATTTAGGATTAGTCTTAACTTAATATATATATATTTAAGGGTAGTAAAGTTAATATAAACTTTTTATTATTATTATAACTATTTTTTAATATTTCTTACTTTTCTTAAATTAATACATAAAATTTTATATTAATAATTAACTTATAAAAATTTATCATTTAAATTTAGAGTTATTGTTTTCTATAAAATTTTAAAAGCTTAGTAAGAACTATTCTTATTAAATATATATAATATATAATTAAATAATATAGATTTTTATATTAAAAGAAGTATTTTATTAAGAGTTTTTTTTATTATATTATATTTAATCTTCTCTTCTTTATATATTTATAATAAGTTTATATAAATAATATTTGATATTTTAATTATATTATTAAAGATATTAACTCTAAATAAAAAAATTAATTTTAAATAAAATAATTTATTCTTTAAAAAAAGATCTATATAAATCTAAATTTTTATTTATTTTATATTAAATTTAATAATTATAAGCTATTTATATTATTATAAAATATTTATAAGAATAATTATATTTTTTATATTAAATAATATATTTATTATATTACTTAATAGCTATTAGAGATAAAATATTATTTTAGAATAAATAAAACTAAATAATATTTTTTATTAAGTAAGTAATTAAGTAAAATTTAGACTTATAATTATTATAATATTAAAATTTAAATTAGTAGATAAATAATATATTATYTAATTTCTTAAAGTCTATAAAGTATACTCTATATATATATAAGSCTATAGAGTATAATAGTTATTAAAATAGAGACAGAATATACTAGAATAGTTGTAATAGACTAGATAGGGAACATAAAGAAACTAGCTAAGCGAGTTAATAGAATGGGATAGGCGATATTGCATGCGATATTGCAACAAGAACCATTGGAAAACGGCTATAATCCCGAAGACTGGTCTCGGGCCAAGATCCGAATGTCATCAAGGCCAACGGCCGGGGAGTCTAGCACGCGCCAGCGAAACGAACAGACCGCAGAGCCACTCTGTTTGACGATAGAACAAGAGGCTGTTCGGCATCCAAAGCAGAACGTCTTACCTCTAACACAGACACCTGGGGCCTCCGCAGCGCCATTGCCGGACGGCAATGATAACGATGCCGTCGATCGGACCGTAGCGGGTGAGGTACGACTGGACAAGCTAGACATAATCCACGACGAGCAGAAAGCACAAGAGGTCCGGAAATCCTACATGACACTTCAGACAACGTTGGACACCGTCAGTACCACACCCCCAACCTTTTCGGAGGCCTGCTCCTCACTCAACATAGACCCATCACGACCTATTCTGAAGCTGATAACGGACGCTTCGCCCGCTAATCGGCCCGCCACAGCAGTACGTGCCCTCAAATCCTGGCAGGTGCAGTTTCTGGTATGGGCCGGACTAATAGAGCAATCCGAATGGTGCGCGTGGCTACTAGCAGATGAAATGGGGTTAGGTAAAACGATCTCAGCGCTTTCCCGTTTGATATGTGCCTATGCCGAAGCCGAAGCAGAGCATAAATTTTCGGTAGAGGGATCTTAGCCATCAACGTCCCAGAACGACAGCGGCTCCATCGCGCCTCCCAATGCCGAGACTGATACCACCTCTTCCATAAACCCGAAGGTCGAGCACCTTCTCTCCGTCCCCCAGCAAGTTCGAGCAGGCCCAGAAGGTCAAGAACTTACCAAGATCCAGCGAAAGCTCGAACGCATCGCTCAACTTGCTGCCGTTGTCAAACAGCTTCGGATTAGGCGCTACAAGCCTACGCTCATTCTGGCACCCTCCCAGGCGACGAACGACTGGAAACACAACATTCGCTGTCTCTTTCCCGATATACAAGCTCGATACTTCTTTCAGGATCCCAGCCGCCTATCAGCGTCGCGTGAGCGTACGCTAACGCTTGGAAAGACCATATAAGATCTCCTACGTTATTTGATTAGGATCCCAGACACGCCCGAAACCCTTCGATATGTCGTGATAAGCAGCTACTCGACGTGGATCAAGTGATCGCTCTATAACAGTAACCCCGGTACCGACGCGCAGGATGAGTCAATGAGGAACAGCGCTACTAAACATGAGGTTGAGCACGAGGTCGAGGATCTATTCAAAGACAACCATGACTATGAAAATGACGATGAGAGGGTTATGCCGCGTGAGGAGGCAAGAAATTGGGCGTCTTACTGTCCTGATATGTTTGGTCGCGTGATATGCGATGAGGCCCAACGCCTCAAAAATCCTAATACGCATAGTCATATATCTGTTGCCCGTTTGAGGGCCCCAATCCTAAACTTCCTCACCGCGACACTAATGACAAAGAACGATGACATCGCGGAAGAGCAGGAATTTAGTCTTTTCAGCAAATTGGGGTTTAAYGACTTCAAGGGGCCGTTACCTAGGGCCCAAGGTATGCATCGAGCCATTGTCGTTCCCAGACGGTAGTGAGCTGAGCTGATTTGACTTCACTCGTCTAGCTCCATCCGAGTTCACCCCGTCTTACTTCGAACTCGAGCAGCGTTTGAACTCTAGTGATAATTCATTCAACTAYATGAATGGTGAGTAGTTGGATCAGCTGTCATCCCAGGACTTTAAGGGGCATATTTGGCTGATCTTCGTAGCCATCGCATCGGCCCCAAACCCCAATCAGGCTCCAACTACTCGTTCGGTGTTGGTAATGAGAACTGCCACCGGTAAGTTATAGTCCTCCTCCCCAGCAGACAACTTAGTCATTATTGGTATCATAGATCCGCGGACCCCGGAGACCCCGGACTCCCTTGTTTCCCGTTACCAAGTTGTGGCCCCTTCCCAGCCCGAGCAGCCTGAGGGCATGGCTGCTCATGTGAGCACGCCTGGTCCTGGACACCTATCCTCTCCTATCAAGCTTACGCCGTCCTACGGGCTTGGGATTCAACGCTGTAAGCCACCGTGTCCTTGGGCTTGACGAACACAGCGCTCACCAGTATCTAGCGTTGCCTTTATCCACCTCGCCTAGTCCCTGCTCTAGCCCTAAGACTGACCCCGTATCCCCACTCCTTACGTCCAAGCGACCACACCACCAAGTGTCCAATCCTTCTGACATTGATTGGAACAAGCCTCTTGCTAAACGCTCGAAGCCTAATACACCTTGGTTGACCGAGGATGTTCGAGAATAGAAATGGTTAGCCTGATTGTTAATATATCCTACACTAAGGCCTTATCGTCCGAAGACAACAAWKGCTGATTCRTATCTAGCATCCGATCATTAACCCACAACGACTGGTCAATGACGCCTTATGAACCCAGGGATCTTAGAGTTAAAGGATGAAGATACTAAGGGTTATAACACTGACAATCAAACTTGCTCAAGTGATAAGAGTGAGTGAAAGGAGGAGAGTGGAGCATACCGGCCTGAACAACGCCGCAAGCGTATTGGAGGTTCTCAACATTCTAAAGAAACCGGTAAGACGCCGGGCGAATCTCGAGCTTCCGCAGAGGCCAGATCATCTACCCCAACTCGTAGTAACCCAAKGCGTCAGTCTGCACGGTAGTGATGATATTCCGGGGAAGATGCTGGTTTAGTTTCCCCCCCTTATTACCGCTCACTGTTGCRCTCCGACCGATTGCTTTTTCCATGTATCAATCACCAGTCAAAAGCAAGATGTACTTCGTTAGGCAAATACAATAGCGTTATTTATGAACCAGACATATCGTGAACGCATATACCGTGCGGGAATGTCCAATGAGTTATAAACTGATCGTATCGTTGTCGAATTGTATTCGATTTCCCGAGCGTGGTGGTCTGCAGCGCTCATCCAGCCATTAGCTTCAGATAAATTCAACCGACGGAGGCTTAGTGAACCTAAGTCGAGCATTTGAGCTCTTAAGATTGATCGTCGATACAGAATACCTGGTGCAGGGCTATCAAACGGTCACAATATGAGGCGGTGACTTAACAAACCTAAATCTGATTACGTTTGCCAGCCTGCTCACATCAGCGCTTAAGCTAGACGTGGGTGTTAACCAGTGAGTGTACTGATTCCCCATAATTATCATTGTCCAGGCAGATCAGACTCCTTTGTCCATATTCTAGCGTCTTCCACCACGACTGTTTAACACCCACAGCTGTCACCCTGACTAGAAGAGTGCTAAATTATGTAAGGCGTGAGAGAAGGTTTCCGAGCGGCATGATTACAAAGGGTACCAATGATGAACCTGAATGATCACTGTGTGCAATACCGCTCACTGGATAGCAGTGTTGCCTTTTGTCGCACTGATAGGATCCATCATTAGTTTCTCAAGCTTGGCATTCCATTCCGTAGACGATGCAGGCCGGGTAGCGGCAATGTCCATGGATGGTAGGAAATCTCATAGATGCCACCATACATCTCCATTACTAATTTGCCCCACCAATAGCGACACCATCCATAGACGGCGACCCTATTCATAGATAATAGGCACTGTTTATACTCAAGAGTCCGCTTGCGATCATACCCGCCATCCCACGCCAACGACCAGCATCTTAGAGGTAGAATCATCTCGAACACTGTGCATGGAAGGTGCTTGCTAATGACCTGTTAATAATGACACGTTAGCGCGATCACCAACAGTGTAGCACGTTAAAAGAAATGCTGAAGGGAAACAATGAAAGGATTCTGTTCTGCTAAGCTCCTATATCTATAGTCCTTGAAGCGACACCAACTGAATCGCGGAAGGAACTGTTGGTAAAACATCGGAGAAGAAAGGGTTGAGAATGTTGCATTGAGGGCTAAAAGAGATGGGCGTATCATGGAGTGGCGTACGACCTAATCCGTGGACCGACAGTCATGCGCGAACCCTTCCTGTTGTCGGATCTACCTGGCCATCTGTACTGGTCAATCAGTACAGAGATGATTGTGGGAGAGGAAGAGCGCTCAAAGCGAGAAAATACACATAGCCAGAAGTCTAAAGAGGGTTTCGCAGCTTCTAAGATCTTTATTTGCATGCTTTTGCAAATCATAAATGAACCTTTATTCAAATCTCCGCTACAGTTGCTGAAGTGGAGATATCTATCAATTAGAGGCATCGCAAGCAGCCCTTTAAATACATCCCTTACGTCGTTTTCGCCGTCCGTTCACTCGTGAGAATTCTGATTACCTGTCATTATGGTTTTCAGGCGTCTAGGCTTACCCGAGAGCTTGGTCTATACCTGTATCTCTTGCTATTTCTGCAAACATCGACACTTTCCGGTGTGATGTAAAGTTCTAAGATGTCATTATACAAGAAGCATTATCATTTCTTGTGGTCGAAGCCACAGCATTTATTCATCTTTGAAGCTGTGCTATAACACCAAGCTTTTGGATCGAGTTGTAAAAACCCAAAAGCTCAAGTAAGATTCGCACCAACATAAGCCCAGCCTCGACTCTGTCCTCGGGAATCCGTAGATTGTACCGTCTCGAACGACGGAGCAGGGGCGGCTTCTGCTTGGATAGGCCTGACGTGTCGGAGAGTTGCCTGAGGTAGTCGCGTGTGACCTCTGAATTGGTGAAGTAGCACTCCAAGTGATGCCAGGAGATAAGCCAAGACTGTCCGTGTGGGGAGTTGTCAGCGATTGCAGTCTTGATGCCAGGATTTTAGAGCTTTTGGGTGCTTACCGGGATAGTTTCTAGATCTTCATGTATATGATCCTTCATTCGCATAGCTTCTGCTATCAATTCGGATAGCTCTTGGCCAAGGATCTGGTAAGTGGATAAGCTGTGTTTGAGTTTTTTAACCTTCAAGCTGTCAGCAAGAGTAAGTGAACGATTAGGAGCTTTTCATACCTCYAGGTGTAGATGTACGTCTCGAACCCTTAGCTTTTTATGATCCTTTACACTTAGCACAATTGTGCAATCTGGATTCGCATGAATCGTGAAGCCGTCTATTTCGAATTCCTTCGCATTTTTCATACTTTGAAGTRGTTAGCTTGCTCCCGCAGAGTGCAGTAAGACATACTGACCCAATATCATTACTAATCTCCCAGTTTCTAGGGTTACTACCTTTGGCTGGTGAAGCCGCAGCCATTATAGCATCCATGACAACGTCCATAAAGAGTCGAGCAACATGATCGACGTMCAGCTCGGGTTTATCCTCTTCTTGAACGGGGGTCAGACCGAAGTTGTAACGGCTACTTGCGGAGATTTTACTGTTTGCAGAAGGGGAGGTTTGTGCACTTGAAGAGGAGCTTGGATATGGTTCGAGCTTGGCACGAGAGGATGGAGCCTTGTTTGCTTGGTCACTTTCTCGATCGAGCCGTTCGAGCATATGCTTGTGGCTTGGCAACTCAAGCTGAGAATTATCCACGGAGCCCTGAGCGTCGCCTGATTGTGACTCACTCTCATCAAGGTCCATTTCCAAGCTAGCGGTGCTGTCACTCGGGGTACGTGCTCGCTTGGGTTGTTCCATTAGTGCGAATTTTGCCATATCTGTGGAGGGTGTTAACGTCCTGGGAAATGGTCCGGAATGTGGGCTTTGCTGAGGTACCGCTTGCCTTCGAGGTGGCGACAAACCCGACGTTGAGTATTCTGCCGGCGGAGATGATGGCATTTTTGAAGGGGAGCCCCAAAACGAAGAGCCAGGAGAGCGGCTGGGCGTTTGTGCGAATTCTAGAGCCCTTTGAGTCTGTTGTTCAAGATCTAGAGATGTTTCGAAAGTTGGCCTGTTGGTTGGCGGAGATGATTGTGCTACAACTGAAGACGATGAGTCGTATGGACGCTCGCTCTGCGCCAAAGATGCTAGTCGACCAAGAGCATAATCTAGTGGAGAGAACGGATGTTGGGTATAGCCAGCCTGGCATGCTTTCAATACCTCCTGCCAGTCAGTCGATAGAATTTGTCGCAAGGTTTGGTCAATAATGCTGTTCAATGGTAGCACGTCCTGGTCCTTAAGAAGCTGAAGTGCTTCAAGATCTGACTTAACGTGTACATAAGTGTGTTCTAGTTGTTTGAGGCCCCAGCTGGATCCGGAGGTCCCTAGAGATGGGGTTTTCTTTTGTCCATGAAATGCATCCGGATCCTGCTTGGTCGGCTTGAAGCTCTTCTCGGACGGTGATTGCATGGCAAGAATTTGGTTTTAATCCACAACCTGGAGGCCGGTGTTAGGATACGGCACGATGGGTCTATACTCTGCAAGTGATAATATTAGAGGATGACTGCTATGAGTGAGATGGTAGGATACAGAAACGCAGGTGTTGGATCTGCAGATGGATGGATGGATAATTATATATATATAAATTACTAAAATCTACAAAGGTGCACCCGATGTATATGAAGAAGAGTGCTAACACGATAACACCTAATAGTGACACCTAACAGTGACACCTAATGGTGGCAAGCTAAAGCAACACTAGGGTAAAGGTAGCGCGTGGTAAGACAAGGCTGTTGCCCCTCGCGATCAGCGGCTAACTCCTTGCGGCTTAGCGTGACCTTGAGTGTCAAACACCCTCTACTACGTCTATTGATTCCTTCATCTTCGTGTATTGACAACCCCAACATGTTGGCACCTCTCAATGAGCGCATGATTCGTTCTCTTCTCACGTATGATGAAGACTTCGAATTCAAGATGATGAGCAGCGACCCCAGGAGGGATTTTGACAGAAATTGTGTCAGCGCAGGTCTGGCGCGCCTCTTTTTCAGATTCGAATTCTTTGAGGCACGCCTCGACAGTCCTGGCTCAATCGGGGGCGCAGAGTGGCCTGATCCTCCCCACTGGGCCATTATTTTCAAGGTATGTGACCTTGGCAATAACCACATGCAGCGGAGTTGCTGACGATTACCTTGTATATTAGGAACGACCATGGAAGCATATAAGCATAGGGCCAGACCCTACCGACAAATCCTCCTGCAGAGTGCTTGAGGATGGAACGCACATCAGAACATACAAAATGCTGGGATGCCCAGACCAATGGGTGGAGCTGATCCGCTGGCTGTGGAGTTACGGCAATGCGCGCGCCATTGCACTTGAGGCTATGGCTGCTAGAAGAGGTGCCTCACACTAGCCTATCGCCGAAAAGACTTTGCTGACGTGTATGTACACCCAGCTCGAAAGAACTGCACGAACCCCGCCTTATCCCTCTCCGCTCGTCGCCCAAAGTCCCGTAGCAAGTACATGCCTCCTTCTCCCTCTCGCGCTCATCCCACGAGCCACGTTCTACGTCGTACGGGTTTAAGACCACATCAAGGTATTAAGAGCGGGGGCAAGCAGAGGGTTAGTCGACTACGGACGATGACGTTGGCGGATATCGGGGAGGATGCACATGTTGAAGGGCAGGTGCCGGAGGAGGTTGCGCCTCAACATTACAATATCCTCTATGCGTCGGACGCCAATGAGCAGAAACCTTCGGCAGGTTCATTGAAACAGTCTATAACTGAGAATATGGAGCCTGGATTGATGGATAGTCGCGAGACACGCGGGGACGAAGTTGGATGAGATGCACAGCATTCAACCAAAGGGAACCCTTTGAGCTTTAAAGCATGCGAGCCCAGAGCGGCCATTAATTTTGGGTGTTGAGATGACGACGTGATGTGTTGGATGGATCAGAAGCCTTCTAAAGCTGTAGCTTAGCTGTTGAGTAATCATAGCAGTAGCAAGGTGAGCGCGCACTCCAACCCCAACTTGTTACGACCTGGCTGACGAGCAAGCAGCTTTATTTCACTCTTGAATCTCCACGTCACTGAGCATTAATACAGTCTTCTTCACCTCTACGTCCTCCTTATCTTCTCCTCTCCCGCTTCCTCTGCTCTACCGACCCCTCCTCCCATTTCTGTTTTACGCCTCGTCCCCGTCACCATACCAACCACCAATCCACCTTTGTCCCTCTATGCTTCTCTATCCCTCCCTCCATGTATTGTTCTGTCTCCAGACCCACTATAGACCTAGTACCTGTGATTCATTCTCGTGCTAATATCATCTGACCAAACACTATCGCAGGACGAGGGCGTGCTGATACGGGGACTCTGGGACAGTATGCAATACAAATGGAAGGGTTGGGTATAGGTTAAGAGGGTGGAAGGGGAGAAGGTTCCAGTCATCGGTGCCAAGGATGGTACAGCACAACAACAAACAGACCCTTACTGGATAGGACTAGCAAAGGGTCTGACGAGAATGGCGGGACGCGAGATATAGATTCATCGGCGGTGCAGAGCTGATTGGAATATCATAGCTAAGGAAAAGATGACGCCTATCGCCTGCATAAAAAAAGAGATAATATAATTTATCTGATTTAACTTGAACTCAGAGCTGCTTCCCTAGGCTTGGGCTCTGATTCATCTGGCGACAGGTTTCCATCTTCGGTTCAATTGGCTTATTGTTTAACATAGGCACCTGCTTCTTAGATCACCCTCGCTCACTTTTTGGAGTTCAAGTATTGGCAGTTTCTTCCCTAGTAAATAAGTTGATTGTTTAAGACGGTTATTCATGCTCTTTACTTTCCTTCATCTATCAATCGGAGCCGCGTCTTTTGGTTTTGGCTCTGAATTGACTGATTCTAAGAACTCAACATCTTCTTCCTTATAGATATCATTCTTAGGGCGTCTCTGGTTTATGGCCTTGTCGCTCTGTATTTGGCTGCGCCTCTTTAGAAGGTTTGGAGGAAGCCTAAGGGCATTCAATTTTGGTTTTCTTCTTACCTCTCGCCATCCTCTACCGAGCTCTAGATCTTCTTAAACCTTTAAGTACAGCAGTTATTCTCCTATAGCAAGTCCATTATTGCCAGAATTCAAGGGWCTCCTTRTCAATTGACGGTGTGACATGGGCGATTGGCACCAAGAAATGGTTTTCTTATGATTACAGAGGAACCGGAGAACAATGAAGAAAAAGAACCCCTTGAACGAATGCATAGATGAAGGGGTCAAACAATGAACAAAGGAACAAGCAACCCAGATTTCCCATTCGCAACGATTAAATTGTTCGATTGCAAAACAGGCAGAGGGTAATCTAGAGGGCATTTGTAACAACCTGGAACCATTGAGATGTTGGTATTACATATTGAAGGGAAGACTTATTGGCTAATAAATAGAGAGGTCCAAAGGGGGAGACATTCCAGGAATTGAGAGAAAAACCATCATCAATTCCGTCACCATCACTACCAAAGGTGTTGAACAACCTTTTACTTGATACAATCATGTCATTGCATAGATAATCAGCCTACTAGTTGCTTGCTTGGTACACTACCTGTAGCTTGGATTGTGGCCTTAAAATGAGTAAAGCTACCTGGTCAGAGCGGAAGTAAGGGGAGGCTGGTTGATGAGATTAGTAGAAGGTATATATCTTCTACTATAATGTATATACAACTGGTTTTCCTTAACATGCAGGAGTTTGATTTCATTTATGTACATGATTGCCAGCAATACGGAAGGGGAGACGCTCACGACAACGACATGGGATGGGCTGTAAGGAAAACTCATTTAAATCGTGTTCATCAACAACGTAGACAGCAGCTCTATCATGAAGCTGGATGAACTGATGGATGGATAGTTCTATCTTAAAACTTGGAAGACGCACACACAACGCTCGGATTTGGCTCGCTCCATAGGAGTAGGGATCCATATCAAAGGGAAACCCCCACAGCCACACATGCACATAAATGTACCTAACTCCAATCCAGAATCCCCATCACCATCACCACTACCAGTACGAACACCCCTTTCCCCTACCTTCCGCGAGTACAAACCTCCAAACCAACTTTATGGCATGCCCACCTCAGTTGTCCCTCTAAGAAACGCATCGCTAGATTGTCTGGCCAGGTTGTATGTGTGTTTAATGGGTCCGCTGATGCTGGAATGGTGTGGAGATAGTGTTGAGCGTGGATCGGAGCGGTAGTGCTTCGAAAATGAGGAAGTTGCTGGCTAGGTGGGTAGAGAGTTGTTGTAGATTAGCAGTGATTTCGTTGAAGATGCTGTGATCGCTTGCTCTAATAGCTCGACTACTTATTCGCGCCCAGACTCACGACTTTCTAACGCCCACGCTAATGGCGTTTTTCCCCATCGATTCCTCGAATTAATATCGACGTCGTCTCGGTCGATGAAGAACCGGACCATGTATTTATGCCCGTTTTCTGCTGCCAAAGATAAAGGTGTTCGTCCTTCATTATCTTCTAATTCAACTTCTGTACCTTGCTTAATTAACAACTGGACTACAGCTTCATGCCCATTTTTTGCTGCCCAAGATAAAGGTGTTCGTCCACTTCAATCTTTCAAATTTAYATCGAAAGCCTCGCCTGACCTAATTATTGCTTCTATGATATTTAAGAGGCCGTAGTTCGAAACAACGTGTAGAAGGCTCATTTCCTTGTCAATTACAGTAGAAAAAGGTCTTTTCAATTTATTGTCTTGTTTGTAGGAGTTCATGATATCATTTGACGACCATCAAAAGAGCTTGGGCAAGTCATCTCGAGGTATCCGCTACGCCTCCACAACTTCAGCGTGTGAGTTCAGGAGCGGAAGGATATTTTCTTCTCTTCTATAGCTCTTCTAGCCCGCTTTTCAATCCAGTTATATAACACTTTCTCCAAATTCAAGAACTTAACGCATGACCTTGATAGTCGAAATTGGGACCAGCTGATTACATTATCAGATAAAGAGCTGTCTAGGTTTAGCAGTCCGCTCCGAACCAGATAGTCCTTAACAGACTGATGAACGAACTACACCGTCTGGCTGTCTTGATAGTCTCTAATTTTAGCTAAACCCTCTGAGAGACTGGTCACTGTTCTCTTCATCCGTTCATCGGTTTCTGAAAAGTCCGCCGAGTTCTGGCATTGTTTGAGTGACGTGTAAGAAGTGGTAGCGTCAATCACTATTGCAAAGCGTAACTCTTTCAACAATAAAGGCCTCTGAGCGAAGCATACCCATTGCAATCATTGCACGGCTCTCGCTGGATCCTTAATCTTAGACTTAACATTATAAATGTTCTCTAGTTTGTCTTGTAAATCTCTAATTTTCTTCCTCAAATTTGCACCATCTTCGTTGAGTTTCAACATGATCCGGATAATAAGAGTGACCCACTGGAAAGCGCCTGAGGCTTTTTCTTATTTGTTCCGCTCAAGGTCTAGGGCATCCTCTTCATCTAGAAATTGATCTCTTAGACTTGTTAGGACATGATTTGTTATATTCTAGTAGTTTCCATCTTTACCATAAATTCTAAGCTTATAAGATAGAGCCAATACAGGGTAATGCTGACAAAAAAAGCATACACTAATACCAGCTTTGGTCGAAGACCGCCGTGAAATTAGCTCCTTGAAGTTAATTCACTAGTCCTATAGCAACGTCTTGACTACTTTCGTCGAGTGCATCTACGTAAACTTGTATAGGGTGCGCTTCAAGGAGGATCGTAGTATAGCTGTCTAGAAATTCTCATAGTTCTCTCTCATGCCACTCTAGGTTTTGTCCTGGCCCTAGCTTAGTGTCACGTTTCTTTTCATACACCAGACTAAACTAAGACAGCATCGAGGGGATTGCTTCTAGAAGCTGATGCAAAAGCGAGTRAAACATGCCAAGTGAGATCTGCTGGCCGGGAGCACCACAAGCAGAAAACAAGAACGAAGCTACATTATCCTTGCTCTGAGGCGGTTGCCGAACAGCATACCCGAGTAGCGTCGACTTTCCTACCCCAGGCTTTCCCTCAATCTAGAGCAGTGCTTGAGATCAAGCGAGCTAAGTCTTATACTTTTCATTTTTCAACAACCAATTACATGTATTGGGGGTTTCGTCATCTATATAGTCTCTTCGTCGATCCATCTCTGGGGAAGCCAGAGATCGTAAGCTGTCTTTGCTCAGAATCAGCCCTGACTAAAATCGGAATTTCTAYAGAGTGTAATTTGACCTTGCTGTACCTAAGTCTTCTCCAACACCCTCGCAGTCTGCGCCGCTGATAGAAAAAATGTCAGCCTAGTCACAAAACAAAATAAGGCTCCAATGTAGACTATTATTACCGTCTTCAGCTACACTTACCAAGAGCGTTTCCTTGGCTTTGTTCGTCCACCTCTTAATCCAGGTAAGAATATTCCGGTAATTCTTATCCCTGCGAGAATCAAAGCTTTGAATATTTTAATGTGTTTTCTCAACCCCTATCTTGTGAGATCTTTCTATAACTACAGATTCTATTTCAACGACCTAAAGGTCGGTAGGTATCAGTAACGTCTCGAGATACTTATATTAGGAAGATTATACTTATATACGTCATCAGCATACCCTAGATTAATTCTTTTACAGCTTTAAAAACGCATATAGTACTTCTAGTTCTAGGCCTTATCTAAAGATATTTCATAAAGCTGTTGTGTAGTTCTTGGTTAAGGTCTGAACCAGGTCCTATAGTTTCAAGTAGATTAGAACTAGAACCTTTCTAAAAGCCGAAAAGAGACTTTGATCTCCCTTAAATATTTAAGCGAGCGCCTTTATATGGTGTTCCAAGGAAAATGAAGCTAAATGCTTGTTCGCGAATATAACGACAACAGTCATCGGCGGAGTCTACGCTTGCGTTCGCTAATGCCTGTTCATGTAAGTGACATGCTGATATAATTTTAAAGCCCGAATACTACATGCTTAATGATCAATCCTCCGAAGCTGTAGTTTAATTGGGCCGCTCCTCGTTGCATTCAAACATTCAGCCTATTCGCTGGTGTTGGGCCCACGCACGATGGCAAGGCATCTCTCATTATACTCATCCACTGTGCCACGATTTTTCAGGTCTGTTTGCCAAACTAGGTTGTTCCTATGTAATTAGTCGCGTTAGTGTATCTATAGATAGGAGAGAAGCCTCATTAAGATTCATACACACTAGTAGAATCGAGTATCATGAAGACACATTGCTGAACCAAAGGACAAAGTCTTCACAGGCTTCGAGTCCCACTGGAAGTTCAATGCAGTATTAATGGCATCAGGTCAATTTGCAACAAGCTCTTTCCATTCTCCGAAGGTCCTCGAGGAAGATTCAATACTGAAGCGACGGAGACTAACAATACCAAAGCGCTTGAAGTCTGCCCTGGCGCCAATAGCCTCCCGCACGTCGCTAATAACGTGAACGGGGACATGCGATCCTTTGGTACCGAGGGATTTGAGCTTATAGAGAGGCTTATAGGCTGTTTCTGCATCTGCTGGGTCTCCAGTGTATCTTGCTGATATGACTACTGAAGGCTTCTGGGCTGGCGGTGGAGCCATGCTCATTATCAGGTTAGAAGTCGCACAGCGGCTATCATCCACCAAGGGTTTCATCTGCTACGTCCTTGGCTGAGTCGAGATAGAAGACGAAAATACTGGCCCAAAGGGTGCCATTCTTGGTAACAAGCAAGGAGGCAGGGTACAGTTTAATGATCAGTTGGGTAACAAGCCCAAAGATTGACCAGCACCACATAGAGCCTAGATTAAGTCAGGTCGTAGGTATTAAGTGGCTTCTACCAGCTCTCCTTTCTCGCTTACTAGTCGAGCTAAGATGATCTAGTCTAAGCCAAAGCTAGTGATAGAGTTTGTGATTGCTGAACCCCTGTTCTAGTYGAGGCGTGATTTTTCAACAATTTATAAATTGTTCCAGTCCTTTTGTAAATGGTCTAGTCTATTCATAAATGGATTAGATCATTTATAAATATGCAGTTTATTTACAAATAGACGGTCCATCTATAAATGGACTGAAATAGTGCCTCGGCTATAGGAAAATCTTATCATAGAATAAGGGGGTCCTTACTATTACCCGCCATCACTGTCGCCTGTTATTGTTATCTATGGCTGTCGCCTATTACTGTCGCCTATCACTGTTGTTACCCTGTATTGTCACTATTACTATTGTCTACTAATCCGCGCTGTAGCCCACTGGTGATGGCGATAGGTAACAATAACAGGCGGCGGTGATTAATAACGGTCATAGGCAACGGTGATGAATGATAGTGATGGCTGGCAGTAATGGGTGGCGGTAATAGGCGGTGAGGACTATTCTGTAGATAACTAACCTAGCGTCTCATCTAATAATTTTGGGTATTAGTATATAGACTAGTCAATTTATAAATGGACTAGTCTATATCTAAAGTTAGTCCAAATGCCATTTGACCTAGTTAATTTATAAATGGACTAAATTCATCTTTTAACTAGAATACCCTTACTAAGCATAAATCTAGTGATGCTAACTATATTTCTATTGTCTAGAGCTAAGGAACTGAACTTCCTCCTCATTATTATATTGATATATAGTTAAGCTATAAACTCCTACATAGTTATAATTAAAAGAGCTTATTTAGTATATTAATTTAGTACCTAAATTATATATTATAAGCGCTATATCCTTATCTAATCTTAGAGAAGAGGTAGTACTTATATTACCTACTAAATATATTATATAGCTTATATAGGAGATCTAAGAAGAATTTTAAATAAATAATAATATTAATATTATAGTTAAGTAGCTCTTATAAGATATTATCTTAATAATATATAAATATAAAGAGTAGCTTATTAATAATATTACTAATATTATTAATTACCTTAAGTTATTAATCTTAGGTATTATATAATTATAAAAGTAATAGTTTACTAATATTATAAAATACCTTAATAAGTTTAAGAATATTAAGTCTTAAGCTTAAGTTATTATTAAAGAAATCTTTTTATTATTATTTAGTATCTTAAAAATCTTATTATTACTTATAAGTATAGTACTTATAGCTCCTTTTAATATATAATATAAAAATAAGGATCTAATTATAAATAATAATAAAGATATATTAACTTAATTAGGAATAGCTACTCTCCCTCTAATATATATTAAGGTATATAAAGAGGAGAAAAAGACTTTAATATACTTAAATAAGGCCTTTTAAACCTTAAAGAACTATATTCTAAAAAAATACTAAGTAAGAATAGTAAAGAAGTTATTTTTTAAAAATTAAAAAATTATAATAATAACTATTTATAAAGTAAAAATACTAAAGTAATATTACTTAAAATAAATAACGATTCTTAAAGTATATATATCCTTAGCCCTCTTAGTATATAGGGTAGTAATAAATAATATAAGAATTAATATAATAAACTTTAATTATCTAAAAGAGATTATTAATAAGCTTTAAAAATAAAACTATTATATTTTTAATAGATATAAGATTAAGTAGCTTTATTAATTATAAAAGCTATATAAGAGTAAGTAGTATATATCCTTAATAATAAAATTTACCTCCCTTATAAATACTAATATAATTATTAATATTAATAAACTCTTTTAATATAATAAGACTTAAAAAGTTTATAAAGCTATTTACAGCGCTACTATTAATTAATATTTTAAATATAATAAATATAGCTATTAATCTATATAGTATAGGAACCCTAAAATATATAGCTTTTATATTAAATAATATATTATAATTAACTACCTTAGCTATAATATCTTAGTAAAGGCTATCTATATTAATTATAAAAAGAAGTATCTAGCTTAAAGTCTAAATTATAATATATAAAAATAAGAAAAGATAAAGGTCTATAAATATATAATATATATAAAAAAGTATTAGAGGAAGCTTATACCCTTAGTAAATATATTACTAAAATCCTTATCAACCCTAACTAATAATAATATTAATATAATAAAGTCTTAGAAAATAATTATAATAAGGTAGAAAAGAGTTTTAGTTAAAAAAATAAATAATAAAACTAACTTAGTTCTAAAGAAAAGAATATTAAAGAAAAAAGTTATTACTTAAGTTACTACCTAAGCTATAGTATTAGTAGAGATAGTAATAAATAAAAAAAATATAAATAAAAATAATAGCTTAAGCTTATTAAAGTTAATTAATCTCTTTATAACTTTTAAAAATAAAATAAACTTTTACTTAAAACTAAAGCCTACCTAAAAAATAAAGGCCTTTAAAGTATATATAAATAAGATTTAATACTAAATACTTAATACTTCTATATATTATAATATAATATATAAAAATTATATAATATAATAGTAATAACCTTATATAATAAAACTACTTTAGTATATAATATTATTATAGTATAAAAACCCTAAAGTAATCTCTATTAAATAATAACTTATAATTTATAAAAATAAGGATATAACTTAATCTAGCCATTAAATAAGGTCCTTAATATTATAAATTAAAAATTAATATAAATATATATATATATTTATAAAAGAATTTATTTTAAGTTAATATAGGTTATTAATTATAACTTAACCCTCTAAATAATCTAAGTACACCTTAAGTAGATAGGAGAATAATAAAATATTATAATTTATAATATATATATTATATTATTAATAGCTATAGAAGAGGTTTATTTAAAAAAGAAAACTCTTAATCTAATTAATAAAGCCTTTTAAGAAAATATAAAATATAAATAAATTTTTCTAAAAGACTTTAATACCTAATATATTAATTAGTTTAGGAGAGATATTATTTTTATAAAACTAGTAAAATAGCTAAAAGAGATTATAAAGTAAAAAAGTCTTAACCTAATTTTAAAGCTAAGAATAGTTATAAGACCCCTAAATATTAATACCTCTAATAATAAAGAAGGTACTATAATAGACCTAATATAAAAGACTTTATAAGTTATAAAATAAATTATTTATTATAATATAGCCTTAGAGCTTTAATATAGCTTTAATTACTATTTAATTTATACCTTTTTTATATTTTAGCTAGAGCCCGCTAATTTTAGAAAGAAATAAAAATATAAAAAAGTTAATTAAAAAATATTTTAAGCTAAATTAGAAAAATAAGTATTATAAATTAATTATATTTAAATATAAGCTTAAATTAACTTTTTTATTAAAAATATTATTATAGCTATTTAATAAGTATTAAATTAAGTAGTATTAAAATTATAAAGGTCCTTAAAAATATAATCTAACTAAAGTAAAAAGTATTTAAAAATAATTTATAATATAAAAAGGGTAGAAAGAAGATACTAGGATAATAAGAACCCTTATAATCTTAAGGAATATAAAGCCTTAAAGAATCTAAAGAAAAGGATCTTATAATAAGCTTTAAATAACAACTATAAAAAAAAATATTAAAGATAAAGATAATTAAAGACCTATAGAAATTAAATAAATAGATATAAAATAAAGAGGCTATCTAAATAGCCTTTATACCTAAAATTTAGGATAAAGACGGTATTCTTTAAAAGGAGAATAAAGATAAAGTAAGAATCTTATAATAAAAATTATTCCCTAAACTAGCCTCTATAAACTTATTAGATATATTAAAGTAATTATTTAAATTCTTATTATTACTACCTTTTCTAAATATTATTAAATATAAAGTATAGAAGGCCTTCTAAAGCTCTAAGAATAATAAAACTCTAAAAAGTAATAATATTTAATTTAGAATCCTTAAGATAATAGTTTTAATTATTAAACCTTTTTTAATTTAAGTTTATAATATAAGCTTAAAGCTATATTACTAGCCTATATATTAAAAAGAGATAAAGATAATAGTAATAAAAAAATTAAATAAAAAAGATTATTATAATTTAAAATTATATAAGCTTATCTTACTACTAAATATACTAAGTAAGAATATAGAGTTTATCCTTATAAAAAGGATATTAGTTATAATAAAGTTTTATTAACTACTCTTAATTACTTACTATAAGAGATATAAGTCTTTTTTAATAAAATATATAATCTATTTCCTATTAAAATAGATCTATATTAGATAGAAGAAAAATTAAATCTTAAATTTATTACTTCTAAATATCTTAAATACTTTTAATAATATTAATTATTAAAGATTCCTCTAAAATATCTATAAGCTAGGGTATAGTAAGAACTTAATAAAATAAATAAATAACTTCCTTTTAAAAAAAAACTAAAAAAATATATTTTAATAAAGGATTAATATAATTATTTAATATTAAGATTAAGATTTTATAAGGGTTATTTTTTTTATTTATTTTATAGCTACTCTATAACTATAAGGCCCTCTAAGTTATAGGAACTAAGGTATTAATAATAAGATATATTAATAATATTTATATCCTAGTTATAAATAATTTAATTTTAAAAAATTATATAAAGCTTAGCTAGATCTATAAGAAAATAATTAATTATATCTACAAAAGTTTTTTACAGATGAGTTTTAGATGAGATTAGATAAGATTAGATAAAGTAATTATATTTATTTATTTAAACTTATCTAAATTTATCTATTTAGTGTTAGAAAATATATTGGCCTTTCTATAGTTATTATAGCTATTATAAAATATATTTAGTAACTCTAGAATTATTTAAAAGTTCTTATACTAATAATATATTAGTTATAATAGCTAGTAAGATTACTTATAATAATTAACTTATAAAATATATCTATATTAATACTTCTAAATCTAATTATATTAATTATATTAATATTAATTATAAYYTTATTATTAATATAAGCTTAAGTATAAATCTAAGCTTAATTACTTTATATATCCTATATATAAGATTTACTTAAAGTGTTGTATTAAATATAAAAATTATTATATTAAGTTTTATTTACCTTAGCTAGATATTCTATATAGTTATTAAGTAAATCTCTTTATAATTTACTTACTTTATATCCTCTATATCCTATAATTACTAGAAGATATAATACGATTTAGTCTTATACTTATTTAATTTTTATAAGATTAAAATAAGTATATATTATATTTAATTTATTCTAATATAGATCTTCTTCTTTATTATTAAGTCTTTTATTAGATTTTATTAAACTTTTAAATTTAAAGGCTCTACCTATTTTTTCTTAGGACTAGTATTTTTATCCTTACTACTAATTTTTTATAATATAAGGTTATTATTGTTCTCCTTTCTATATATAGAGTTAGGTAAGTTAGATTTAGAAGGGCTTTTAATCTAAATATTAATCTAGGTATTAATTAAGTTATTAACTTAGATACTAACTAAGCTACTTACTTAAGTATTATATTAGTATTTATAATTAGTCTAATTATTTATTAATTTAAGTAACTTATAATACTTCTATTACTCTAGTTATCTTTATTTATATATATATTAATATTTATAAAATTAYTTAGATTATAATARTTTAAYTATTAATAATTTAAYTTTTTTTTATAATTTAAGGGAATTTTTTATTTAGAATATAATATTACTTTCTTCTAAATACTATTTATAATAATAGGCTATATATTTTTAGGGAAGACTTCYTAYTTATTAARRTAATATAAAAATAATTCTATAATCTATTAACGCTATAATATGAAGCAGTCTTAGATATATTATAGAAAACTTTATTATTTATAAATTTAGTCTCTTTAAACTTTATTATAACTTCTTAACTAGGCCCTATTTTATATATAATATATCTAATTATTATATATATAAAGCTGATTATATTTATTCTAAGTAGCTTAAAATAATATCTTAATTTCTTTTTTTTTATTAATAATTATTTTTTAAACCTAAAAAATATTTTATTTATATACTTACTTAGAATTAGGGCTATAAATATTATTTTTTTAAGTTATATTATTATTAGCTATTACTTAAATAAGTATTAAAAGATATATTATACTTTTATCCTTTATAAGAAATAAATTATTATCTAAAAGTTAGTCTATATATACTTACCTTTCTATAGGTATTAACTATTTATAATAATCTTTTATATATATTTATACTTTAGATATAGTACTAGCTTAAAAGGCCCCTAAAAAGTTAAATAATTATTAATATTAATATATAGTATATTATATTTACTTTTTAAAATACTACCTTTTTTATTTTATAATTTTTTAGTTAAGGTTTAACTCCTTTTAAATACTTTAAATTTTAAAAGATTTATTTTTATAGTTATAATATAACTTTTTATAAATATATAACTTAAATACTATTATTAGCCTAAAGATTATATTCCTTATTATTTATATTTATTATAGTATATATAAGAAGCTCTAGCCTAGTAGTTTTAATTATTAATTTATAATTAAGTATARATATTARCTAATTCTATATTYTATYTTTATTTTTTTTATTATAGGCTAGGTATCTATCTTATATTATTTAATATTTTAGTATATAAAGCTTAAGATTAAAACTTAAATTAAAGGGTATTATAAAAAATAAGATTAAAAAAAAAGTATTATTAAAATTAGAATTATTAATTAAGTTTTATATTATAAATATTATATTATTTATAGATATTATTAACTATCTACTAAATAAAGAACCTTAGGGCTATATATATTAATAGTATATTAATAGTAGTAATTATATAATTATCTTATACTTATAGATATTATAAGTTATTATTAAAGTTAATATTATTACTAATATTATAAATATAAGGCTTTTTAATTAGTAGTAGTTTATTATCTTAAGAGACTATACTAAAAGATTATTAAGGGTTACTTAATAATACTTATATAGTGTTAATAGATAAATCTTAGTATATTTCTTTTATATTATATACCTATAAAGGAGGCAGTGAATTATTAGATAGAAAGATTAGTTAGATAAAAAAAATAATTAAAATAAAAAAGAGAGGATAAGAATAGTTAGGAATTAAAATAAATTTAATATAAAGACGCGTTATACGCTAAGACGGGTTAGGATTAATATAATAATAGTTAATATCCCTTATTATTTATTCTAAGCTAGTTTATAAGCTAGTTTATTAATTAAGTAATAACTTAGCTTATAACCTAGCTTATAATCTAGCCTATAAGCTAATTATAAAGTTATAGATTTTATCTTTATAACTTCTTTATAAAGTATATAGAATTTATTAGAGATAATTAGATTACTTATATAAGGTATCCTAATTTTTAATATAACTATTAAGTATTAAAATTATAAGAAGTAACTTAGTATTCTTTATATATCTTATCCTAAAATATAAATATATATATCTTAGCTATATATACTAATATAGCTTAGATACTAAATAATAATATARAATTATTATTAATACTTATACTTTTACCTAGCTCTATTAGAGGGGGGATATCTTTATATTATTATAATATTTAATATCTATTAGATAATTAATTAATTATTTATTTATTATTTATCTCCTTAATTAATTTATCTATACCTTTTTTCTTATCTAAATTAAGAGGCTATATAGAAGAGCTTAAGATAAAGGTAGCTTATTTAAAAACTATTATTAAAGCTTTATAAAAAGTAGTTATAAATTTAAGTAATAAGATTAATATTATTTCTAAAGTAGCCTAATAAAATATAAGAACTATAAACCTAAAAATAAAGACTAGGAATAATAAGGATATAAATAAATAACTCTTTATATATAAGCTAGTTTATAAGCTAGCTTAATAAACCCTAAAATCTAATTTATTTTCTATTTATATTTTAAGTATATACTTTTAATTTATAAATTCTAAGATTATCTAATTACTATTATCTTATTATTTTTAATAAAATTCTTATTATAGATTTAATTATATTTATTAAAAGTAATCTAATTATTTACTATAAAGATATTATTATTAATTAATATAAATAACCTCCTTANTATCCTATTACTATACTACTTAAATAATTAGATAAAGACTCCTATATATATACTTATAAAGTTATCCTTATTAGTTATATTATCTTTAATATCTTTCTTAATATTAAATACTTAGAAAATTATATCTAGATAATTAATATAGGAATCTTATATTACTTTAAATAGTCTTTTTAATACTATCTTATTCTAGACTTAAATATAATCACGCTACTATATATCTTAGTTTTTATTTTAATTTAATTAATATTATACTTTTTACTTATTAAGCTACTTACTATTATTTATATCTTTCCTAAGTCTTAACTAGTAGGTTATAGATAGATATATATTTATAAATATATTATCTATAAGTTATATATTATCTTTTATTAAAGATTAATAACTTATATTATTCTAATATTTATAATAATTTATTATTTTTTAATATATCTTACTATTTACTATAAAAGTCACTAATTTATATTAAAAGTCTATTAACCCTTTACTTAAATAAACATGCCTCGCTCTAAACTAATAGTTATTATATAATAATTTATATTAAGAAATAATACTATTATTTATATAAAAGAGGAATTATAAATATTAGAGGCTTAGATTTATTAATACCTTAGAGATTATATTTACCTATATATATTTATCTTTATCAGCCTAAGTGATTTTCTTTAATTAGGTATATAGTAGTATATTATCTATTATAAAAATATTTTATTATTATATATTATAGAGTAGGATTTATTTATTATATTTATAACTTTTATTTATTTATAAGAGGAAGTCTTTTAAGTTAAATTTATATATAATTTTCTCTTAGTTTAAATTAATACTAGGGGCACTACTATAATTATATATAAAATTAGGAATATAAGTTATTATATARAACTTARRRAAATTAAAATATTATTAACCTATTTATAAATCCTTTAGATAAGTATTCTTAAARATTYTTTTTARTTTATTAATATTTCTAAGAGCYRYATCTATATACCTAAGGGTTTTATTAGTATAGGAGATATATATAATAAGAATAATAAAGTTAAGAATTATATAAAGATAGAATAATATAACTTATTTAACTTTAAAAAAGAAGGGCGTAAATACTAAGATTATTTAATAAATTATAATTTTTTATTTATTTCTTATCYACTRCTTTACTTTAYTAAAATAAGAGAAAATTTTTAGTTTAGGATATATTAGAATAACCTAAAATTATTAGTTAATAAAGATTTTTATTAATTTATTAACTTTTATCTATTTTTGTTTTTTAGTCTTTATAGTAGTTATAATAATATAAGTTAGATTAAATTTAATCTCCTTAAAAATATATTTATACTATTTTAAGACTATTATAATAATCCCTTTAAGTAATTAATATAAGATATTTATAAATTAAGTATAATATATATTTAGGTRYTTATARTACTATATAAARTTYTATATTATATATATATCTATTATAGTATTATTATTATTATTTATTATATTTATTAATATARTAAWTATARTATATTCTTTATTATCTTTATTATTACTATTAAGAGTATTACTCTTAGAGTCCTCTATATCTAAATCTAAGTTAAATAGTAGGTTATTAAATAATATTTTATATACCTTCTATTTCCTTATTTAAGCTAGGATATATATATAGTTATAAAAAGGTTAATAAAACTATAGCTTCTCTTACTAATTAAGAGGAACTTAATATATAATATAATATTTCTTACTCTTAATACCTATAATTAAAACTTATTCCTTATAATTAGCTATAAATTTTATAATAATAGAATAATAACTTTATATATATTTATTAGTATATAGGATATTTATAYTATTYTAAYTARTATCCTTAAAGGCTAATCTYTATATTAATTAGCTATATTTAATAGCTATTATATTATAGCTTAAACTTATATTAAAAGATTTAYCTTATAATAGTATAATATATATAAGATTTTATTTTCTTAAGATATTTCTTTCTATACTTAATAATTAGAATCTTATTAATAAGGATAAAAAAAGGTTAGATTTAACTTTATTAATATTTACTATCTAGATTCCTAATTATAATATATATTAATTATATTACTATATCCTTATAATACTAGCTTAGTACTGTTTTATTAGATAATATTAAAATAAGAATAATAATATTATTATTAGGAATCTTACTTTATATCCTTTATTATTAGTCTTTAGTATATATCTTATTATAGACTTATAAAGCTAATTTATCCTTATTTAATCTAGCTATATAATAGTATTTTAATATATATTTTAGGTTATTCTTAAATAATYTATAATTAAGAAGAAAGTAAATAATATCTATAATATTATAATAGTAGATTATATATCCTTACTTAGATTAATTTATACTATCTTTTATAATAATCTTAATATTTACTTTATAAAAAGTATTATTTAGGATCTTTTATAAGATATTATATATCCTTTATCTTTATTACTTACTTATTATAAAGCTATGTTTCTATTTCTAATTATTATTTATAATATTTATATAGTACTTATTAATTATTATTAATAATATTTTTATATAATAGAGCTAGCGAGTTAATATATAATCTTTTTAATTTTAAAAAGGCTAAAATTCTTAAAAGCTTATTAGATATTTATTTTATTTTATAAATATATCTTTACCTCTTATATAGGGATCTTTTTTTAATATTAATAATAATAATATTTTAACTTTCTTTTTTATTTCTTACTTAAAGGTTCTAATCTTAATAGTAAAATATATATATATAGATAATCTTATCTTATTATAATTAAAAAATAAAAAGGATAATAGTATTATTTAACTTACTATATATAATATTAAGTTTAGGGTAAGAGTATTAAATATTATAAGGTCTTTAATAATAATATTTATTAATATAAGTAAAGAGGGATTATTAATATATTAAGCTTCTCCTTAAGAGTTTTTTTATAAGAATAATAAATAAATATTAATAATCTAGAAAAGTCTTTATATTCTTAATATATTAAGTTATCTTTAGAATAACTATACTTCCTTAATTTAAAAAGGTTATTTTAATACCCTAAATTACTTAATTAAAGATATTTCTATAATAAACTAGGTTTACTTTATAAATTAATTTATTAAGTTATAAGATTTATTTAATAAGGCTTATTACTAGCTAAGGCCTCTTTATATAAAGAAGGATATAAATTCCTATATTTATAACTCTTAAGATATTATAATAATAAGCTATATCTATTACTATTATATAAATAAGGATCCTAAGGATATTTTTAATAACTAGATATTATAGGCTAAGTTATAGGCTAGATTATAGGCTAGGTTATAGGCTAGGTTATAGGCTAGATTATAAGCTAGGTTATAAATTAAGTACTAGCCTATAGTCCTAAATTATCTAAGATATTAGCTTAGTATAGCTAATCCTTTTTTTATTAATAATTATAACTTGCTAGTAATATTATTAGTTTAGTAAATTATTTATATAATAACTTTTATTAATTTATTATAAGGAAGCTGATGCTAATAATAAGATAATAATTATAATATAAAAGGAGTAGATTCTTAAGGAATCTTAAAATTCTCTTTTATATAATAGTTACTAAATTATCTATTATAATAATTCTTTATATATAGAACTTAGCCTTTAACTAAAATAATATATAGCTATAAAGCTTAATAATTATTATTATYTARRAARTTTATATTAAGCTTAACTARATAYTAGCTATTATATAAGGTTAAATTAAATATATAAAGATTAGCTATTCTAATAAAGATTTAAGAAAATTAAATATTTATATATATTATTTTTAGTTCTACTATTATTTTTTAATCCTCTTAAAAGAAGTTTTATTAATAATTTTACTTATTAATTATTATATTATCTATAAGAAGCCGTATCTTAAAACTAGCCTTAGATAATCCTTATATATATAGGTATTAATAAGGAAAGGATAGATAATTAATAAAATAATAATATTAAAATAGGATAAAAAGAAAAAGGAGTTAGGATCTTATACTTATATAATAAGCTAAGTATATATTAGAAAGGAAGTAATAATAATTAACTTATTATTAGCCTTTATTTAATTTCTTTTCTTAACTCTATCTTTTAGTTAAGAGCTATATAATAACCCTAATAATACTTAGTATCTTAATAAGTTAATAAAAATAATAAATAATTCCTATATAAAAAGATCTTTATATTTCTTAAAATCCTTAGTTAGGAATATACTTAATATTAATATATTATTATTATCCTATAGAAGATAAATAGAATTAGTAAAGATAATAAGAATATATAATAATATAGAGGCTCCGCTATTATAATAAAGCCCTTAGGAGTTAAGTAATAATAATAATAAAATTTTTTATTTATTAAAAAATTTAATTTAATTAGCTACTTTTTATTTTATATATATTTTATAGTATATATTATATTTAACTTTATAAATTTTTTTTTTAAAACTATTAATCTTTTTAGCTAGAGAGGAAGGTATTTTAATTTTAATTTATTTAATTATAAGCTATACTTACTATCCTAATACACCCTCTTATAGCCCCAGTTTATATTAATAGTATTTAAGTATAGAATTAAAGGCTAATATATTTATATTAAGAAACCTTTATTTTTATTAAAAATAAATTTTTTATTAAGCTTAAATTAGATAGCTTTTAATTTTTAAAATTTTTAAATAARTYTATACTTYTTATTACTATTTYTAATARAGATYTATAAGACTTATTAGTAATATTAGATATTAATTAATAAATATAAGCCTACTTAACTATAAGCTATACTTATTATTCTAATATACCCTCTTACAGCCCTAGTTTATATTAATAGTATTTAAATATAGAATTAAAGGCTAGTATATCTATACTAGAAAATCTTTATTTTTATTAAAAATAAATCTTTTATTAAGCTTAAATTAGATAGCTTTTAACTTCTAAAGTTTCTAAATAAGTTTATATTTCTTATTACTATTTTTAATAAAGATTTATAAGACTTATTAGTAATATTAGATATTAATTAATAAATATAGCTACTTTATAGYTATATATARYACTRTTATYTATTTAGYTAATTATAAATAGTTARATAATATCCYTAATCTTATTAATTATTATTATAATTTTAGGAGTAATCCTATCTATCTTATTATCTAAAGCCTTTTTTATATAGATATTATATTCCCTTATAAGCTAAGAAATTAAATTTTAGTATAATAAGTAGTATAGGCTTTTTAAATTTAACTAAATTACTTTCTTAATAGTTATTAATACTAGTTATAAGTCCTTAAGTAAATATTTTTAGGGTATATCTATAATAAACTACTTTACTAGAATATATCTTATAAGACTAGATAAAGCCTAACTAAAGACTATATAATAAATTTATTAAAAAATAAAACTAGTTATTAATCTTATATAAGAATTCTATAATAAAATTTTTTTATTTTTTAAATTAATACGCTTTATTACTATAAATATTATTAAAATAGATTATAAAATATAAATATTTTTATTTTATTATATCTTTTTTATTAAGCTTTTTAGGCTTAGGCCTAAGCTAAAAATAAGTCTTATTAAGTTTAAGCTTTAAAAATATTATTATATATTAACTTATAAATAGAAATTATTATAAGTATTATAACTTTATATAAAAATTTATATTTATTTTAAAAGCTTCTTATTTTATATTAGTAAGTTTATAGTCCTTTAATTTTTTTAACTTTTTTATTTTATATTATATAATCCTAAGCTTTATATTAAAGGGAGACTTAAATATAGATTTTTTTAATAAGATTATCTTATTAAACTTTTTTATTTAAGTCTATATTAATACTACTAGAAAAAAAGTAAAGTTAATATTAAGTTTAGATATAAACTTTATTACTATCCCCTACTCTTAATAAAGATATTATATAGGATAATACTTTTATAATAAATATTATATATTAAGTATCTATAGTTTTTCGAGGATAATAGTTAATAAATTAAATATAATATTATTATTATACTTAGTTTAAAAAATATTTAATATTATTTATAACTTAAATAAAAATATTAATAAGGTGGGATTAAAGGATATAAATTATAGTTTAAAAATATTAATTAATATTTAATTATTCTCTAAGTAAGGATAGTATACTTTAATATATTTTATTTTATTATTTTTTATTTCTTTTTAACCTCTACTTACTTTTATAAGGAGTATTTAATAGGTAGTAATAACCTAATACTTTTATATTAAAATAATAAGCTCTTTTATAAAGATAATATCTTTTAAATTCTTATAATTATTATTAGCTTTAATAAGCTTATATATAATATTTTAATTAATATTATTTATTAATTTAAGTATATACTTTTATTTTAATAATATTTACTAGTTTTTAAGAACTATTAGTCTTAGATCTTAAATAAGAGTATTATTAAAGAATTTATATTATTTAATAATTTATATTCTTATAGCTTAGACTACCTAAGAGGGCCTTAATTATAAGATTAAAATTCTCTAAATTAAACTTTATAATAATTAACTTTATTAATAGAAATAGCTACTAAATTATAAAGTTTTTATTAATTTTTATAACTTTTTTATTTTTTAAACTATCTTCTAGCTTAAGACTATATTTAGAATTAAATAATTTAATATATAATCTATAATAGACTTTAATAAGTTAAAGAGAAAAACTAATATAATTTAAATTAAATAAATATAATAAAGATAGCTAGACTTTYTTATATATAATATTATATARRRAYTARTAGGCTACTARTAAATTTAATTTATATATATTTAAATATTTAAGAGTAGTATATTAATAATAATATAACTTTTAAGTAAATATTTAATATATTATTTTCTTTTTATTAGAATAGTTAAAGATAATATATAAAAACTCTTTTTATTTAAAGAGGAAAAAGAAGGGTATTAAATTATTTATATATAAATTATTTAAAGTAATAATATAAGTATTTACTTTAATAAAAGTTTTAATAGTAATATTAACCTTATCTTAAATACTAATATATAATTTAGTATTAATATAAGAGTAGTTATTAAAGTAAATTAAAATTATTATTTTATTTATTTTTTTTTAATTTATATTATTATATYCTAAGCTACTATATAACCTATAAGTCTTTAATAAGGATAAAATTTATAATTTATAAAAAGTTAGCTAAGATATTACTAATAATTTTATTATAAATTAAAAGAATAAACTCTTTTACTTTAGTAAGAAGCTTATTTTTATTCTTACCTTTTATATTAATACTCTAAATAAAACTAATAAATATAGGTCTTTATTTCCTATCTTATATCTTTTTATTACTAAGACTAACTTTTTCTATATACTTAATATCCTATCTATTAGATATAGATAGCTAGTAGAACTAATATTATACTTATAAAAAAAATTAAACTATTTAAAAATAATAGGGGAAATAATAATATAAAGTAGCTAATAGTATAATATAAGATAAGTAAAATATAAGTAAGAAATATAAGTAAATAAAATAAATATAAAGCTAGCTAAATAATAATAAGAAGAAGGTCATAGATATAAAATTAAATAATAAAAGGTAAAGTTTATTAATAATCTACTAATAAATAAGCGCTTAATAAGCCAGCGCCTAAACTAGTATATATATAAGCTTTTAGGCTAGCTTATAGACTATATTAAAGCCTTTTTTATAAGCTTATATATAGATTAGAGCTAGCTAGCTTATACTTAAACTAGTTTATATATATAGTAGAGTTAGCGCGCTTATAGGCTAGATTATAAGCTAGCTTACTTATAAGCTAGGATATATATTAGATTATATAGGCTTATACTTAGAATTATATATAGCTAGATAATAAGCTAGGTAGTAATAAGCTAGTTAATAAACTAAGTTATAGGCTAGCTTATATATATAATAAAGCTAATATACTTATAAGCTAGATTATAAGTTAGGGCGCATTTATAGGCTAGGTTATAAGCTAGCTTATATATATAGTAGAGCTAGTATGCTTATAAGCTAGGTTATAGGCTAAGGCGTACTTATAGACTAAGTTATAGGCTAGCTCACTTATATAATAGAGTTAATATACTTATAGACTAAATTATAGGCTAGCTTACTTATATAGTAGAGCTAGCACGTTTATAAGCTAGGTTATAGGCTAGCTTATATATATAATAGAGCTAGCTTACTTATAGGCTAGGTTATAGGCTAGGGCTTATTTATAAGTTAAATTATAATCTAGCTTATTTATAAGCTAGGATATAAGCTAGCTTATATATAAGCTAGATATTAGTTATTTATATATTAAAATTAAGTTACTTATAGGCTAAAATTAAGTTATTTATAGATTAGAGTTTAATTACTTATAAATTAAAGTTAGATTAATTATAAATTAGAGTTAAATTACTTATAAGCTAAAATTAGATTATTTATAAATTAGAGTTAAATTACTTATAGGCTATAATTAGGTTATTTATATATTAGTATTAAATTACTTATAAGCTAGGTTATAAACTAAGTTATAAACTAACTATTTAATTTTTAGACTTAATAAATATAGGGTACTACCTTAATATATATAATATAGAGGTTATATAGTAAGAGCCTTATAATTATAATATAATTATTCCTTTAAAGTATAATAGATAAGTATAAAGTTATAGATATATATAAAGCTAATAAACTTAAAAGTACCCTTTAATATACTTAATACCTATATATTATAGTAGAATATAATATAAGATATAATATAACTTAGACTAAATAGCTACCTTTAATTTTTTATTATTCTTATTATTCTTACTATCTTTATTATTATTATTAATTTTATAATCCTTAGTAGGTAGCTGAAAAGCTTCCTTAATAATTTTTATTTATAGTTCTTATCTCTTCTTTATTATATATTCCTCTATATTATCCTTTATAAGGAATCTCTATATATARTATAACTCTTTTTAATTAATATAATATATTTATATTATAGCTTAGTAATTACTATTATTAAGAAAGTCTATATTAAATTTAACTAAATAATAGGCTCTATAGAGGGTTAAGTCTATTAAATAAAGGTTATTTAATATAATAAGGATTTATAATAGTTTAGAATCTAGATTCTCCTTCTATAAAATTAATAATATATTAAGATCTTTCTAAAAAAAGTTTTATTAATAGTTTTACTCTTTAATTAGTATCTTACTATAAATATAATATATCTTAAAACTAGCCTTAGAYAGTCCCTATATATATARGTATTARTAARGGAAARATARRTAATTAATAAAATAATAATATTAAAATAAAATAAAGAAAAAGAAGAGCTAGGATCTTATACCTTATTAATAAACTAARTATATATTAGGAAGGAGGTAATAATAATTAATTTATTATTAATTTTTATTTAGCTTTTTTTCTTAATTTTATCTTTTAGTTAAAAATCTTATAATAACCCTAGTAGCGCCTAATATTTTAATAAGTTAATAAAAATATTAAGTAGTTCCTTCTTAAATAAGTTTTAATACTTTTTAAGATCTTTAATTATAAAAGTACTCTCTAATAGCTTTTCTTTTTTATTAAATAAAAAATAAATTAAGCTAGGAAAGTTARTAAAGGTTAATAATTATAAAGARARTAATATCTTCTTCTTAATATTAAGTAGTAATAATAATTCTTTTTTTTATTTAGTTAATAATTTATATTAATTAACTTTCTTTTAATTCTTATATACTTTATAGTACTATTTATATTTATTCTTAAAAACTAGTTTTCTATAATTATTAATCTTTTTAATTAAAGTAGAAAGTATCTTAAAGTTAATTTACTTTATTATAATCTTAAGTAATATAATTATTTTATATCTATATATAATACTATTACCTATTTATCTTATTATAAAGAGTTAGATAATATCTTTAATTTTTTTAATTATTTATAAGGCTTTTAGAATAATCCTATCTACCTTATTATCTTTTAAAGCCTTATTAATAAAGGTAGTATATTTYTTTATAAGCTYTATAATTAACTTATAATATAAAATATAATAATAGCTTATTATTTCTTTTTAAGTTAATTCCTCTAAGATTAATAATACTTATTAGAAGTCCTTAAGTAAATATTTCTAAGATATATCTATAATAAACTATTTTACTAGAATATATAATATATAAATAAATAGAACTAATCCTATCCTATACTCTAAATAATTTAGGATATAAAACTAGATATTTATTTTATATAATAACTATATAATAGGGTTTATTATACTTTTAAGATAATATACCTTATTAATATAAATATTATTAAAGTAAATTAAAGTATATAAAAAGTCTTACTCTTATTTATTAGATATAGTATAGATCTAATTTCTTATAAATTTAATTTTTAAAAATATTATTATATACTAACTAGTAATTAGAAATTATTAGGAGTATTTTTATTTTATATATTATTTCTTATCTATTATAAGAGTTTCTTATTCTTTATTAGTAAATTTATAATTTTTTAATTTTCTTAACTTTTTTATTCTATACTATATAATCCTAAGCTTTATATTAAATAGAGACTTAAATATAAACTTCTTTAATATAATTATCTTATTAAACTCTCTTACCTAGGTATATATTAATATTATAGAAAAGATAGTAAGGTTTATATTAAGTTTAAATATAAATATAACTACTATCCCTTATTCTTAATAAGGATATTATATAGGATAATATTCTTATAATAGGTATTATATATTATATATTTATAAGGTTTTATTAGTATTAACTATTAGGTAAGATAAACTATTTTAAGATTTATTTTTATAGAAGCTTATTATATTATATAAAGCTTATATAAGGTAATAATTAAGATAAGACTAAAAAATATAAATTATAATTTAAAAATATTAATTAGTACTTAATAATTTACTAAGTAAAGGTAGTATACTTTATTATATTTTATTTTATTATTTTTTATTTCTTTTTTATATCTACTCGCCTCTATAAGGAGTATTTAATATATARTAATAACTTAATACTTTTAGATTATTATAGAAAGCCTTTATATTATAATATTATCTTATAAGCCCTTTTAATTCTTATTAGTTTTAATAAGTTTATATATATAATYTTAATTAATATTATTCTTATYTATTTAGGTATAAGCTTCTAACTTAATAATATTTAATATTTTATATAAACTATTAATCTTTAAGCTTAATAAGGATATTATTAAGGAATTTATATTATTTAATAGTCTATCTTATTATATATTAAGCCCTTTAGGACTTTAGTAATAGAATTATCTTAAATTTTAAAATTAAGCTCTATATTTATTAACCTTATTAATAAGGATATTTAATAGATTAAAGAGTTCTTATTAATTTTTATAATTAAAGAGTTTTTACTAGTCTCTTTATTACTTATACCCTTTAAGACTTAAGGTAGGGTACTTAATATATATAGCTTAGTCTTAAAGCCTATAATAATATCTTTATAATAATTATTAATAGTTTAAATAGTTAAACTTAAGTTATTAGAAATAATTAAAGCTAACTTAAATAATTAAATTTTCTTAATTTTAATAAATAAATCCTTAATAGCTATATTATTATTAAATATTATAAAAGAATTATTAGTAAGCTAATATTATAAACTTTTATAAAGAAATACTTACTAATATTACTAGGTTTTTTTAATAAGATTAATAGCTATACTTTAACTATATTATATATAATAACTTAGCTACTTAAATTTAATAATTATAGAACTAGGTATAATAAGTATAAATAATAAATATTAAATATTTAATAATATATATTAAATTAGCTTATTATTAGAGCTTTAAATAATAATTTTATAARYTATAACTATTAYTTATARGATCTRTAAAGTATATATTATATTTTATAAGTCTAGGTTATTTATTAGTTGAAATAGATTATTAATAAAGTTAACTTAGTAAATAGTCTCTTAATTATTCTATAATAATAAGGATCTAAGGACTTATTATAAAATATTAAGTTTTTAGGCTAATAGTTCTAATAACTATTTAAATATAAATATTATTAATAGGAATACTATAAGATTATCCTAAAATATTATTTAAGATYTAATAAAACTATTTAAATTARTATATTATAATAAGATAGTTATCTAACTTAATATTAATAATATTATTAAATATTTAGATCTAGAGGCTAGTATTAATATACTTATAATAATAAAGGTAAGTTATAAACTTTATTTTTAATATTCTTTTTTAATTCCTATTCTTATTTAAGTTCTTAGATTTTTAAAGAGTATAAAAAAAGTAGCTTTAAAAAAGTTAAATAAAATATTATTATTAATCTTATCTTATATTAACTYTATAAACYTTTATATTTTTATTATTAGTTTATTCTAAYTTCTAGCCTTATCYTTTATTARATTAATARAKATTATATTAATATTCTTAATAAAATTTATAAAGATAAGCTTTTAATCCTTCTTCTATAACTTCTTATCTAAAAGACTAATAACTTTTCTAATACCTATAATGCTAGACTTTATATATAGGTTATTTATTAAATAATTATTATAGTTATATATATTATCAGAATATCTAAATATTATTAAAGATATAATAAAAAGGTATAATATAAGATAGGTAAAAAAGATAAAAAGATAAATAAATAARTTATATAAATAAAAGATAATATATATTRAAGTAAATATTATTAATAATAAATAAATATCTTACCTAGTTTCTAGTATAAATAACTAGATTATATTAATATATATAATTAAATAAAATAATTATATAGCTAGTAATAGGCTAGATAATAAGTTAGATTATATATTATTTTACTTATAAGCTAAGTTATAGGCTAGTATATATATATAATAAAGTTAGCTTACTTATAGGCTAGGTTATAAGCTAGCTTATTTATAAATTAAGATATATACTAGATTATATAAGCTTATACTTAGAATTATATATAGCTAGATAATAAGCTAGGTAATAATAAATTAATTAATAAACTAAATTATAAGCTAGCTTATATATATAGTAGAGCTAGCTTATTTATAGRCTAGGTTATAAGCTAGGTTATAAACTAACTTACTTATAAACTAAGTTATAAACTAGATTATAAGCTAGCTTATTTATAAGCTAAGTTATAAACTAGCTTACTTATAGGCTAGGTTATAAGCTAGTTTATTTATAAGCTAGATTATAATTTAGCTTACTTATAAGCTAGATTATAATCTAGCTTACTTATAAGCTAGGTTATAGATTAGCTTACTTATAAGCTAGATTATAATCTAACTTACTTATAAATTAAGTTATAAGCTAGCTAATATATAAGCTAAAGCTTAATTACTTATATATTAAAGTTAAATTATTTATAAGTTTAAATTAAATTATTTATAAATTAAAATTAAATTACTTATAAGTTAGAATTAAAATAGTTATTTATATTTTAGAATTTAATTACTTATATTACTTAAATATAGCTAAGGTAAATATATATTTTTAATAAAAGTTATAAAGTTAGCTAATATACCTAATTCTAAATAAGTTTAGATAAGTTTAGATAGGTTTAGATAAGTTTAGATAAGTATAAATAAGTTTATTCTAGAATAGCTCTATCCCGTGATCCATTCTATAGTAATATAAAAAAACTCATCTAAAAAACTTTTGTAGATGTAAGCTTAAAAATATAAGGTAGTTTTTACTTCTTAAAAGTATAAGCTCCTCTATTTCTTTTAAAGATTAAAGAGGGCTTTAGAGAAAAAAAAGAGCGCTATAATATAAATCTAAATAGGAAACCTTATATAAGAAATTAACTTATTATTATTAGCTAGATATCTTAGAATATAACTTAATTTAAAACTTATAGGGAAGGCTTATTTTAAATAGGCTATTATTAAAGTTAATTAATAGAAAGAGGTATTTTACTTTATTATAAGACCTAGCTAAGGGGTCCTAATCCTAAAAATAATAAAGTTATATAAAGTAATAATCTTACTATAGCTACTCTATAAGTACTCTATATAAGTAAGAATATATTAAGAGATAAACTTAATAATAATTTTATTAAAGATAACTAAGATATTATAATAAATTTAGAAACTTAGTTTAATAGCTCTTTTAAAGATATTCTATACTATAGTAAGGCCTATATTAAATATAAAGCTTTATATTAAGCTAATCTAATACTAGCTAACTAAAATAATCTATTTTATAATAAGTAGGATATAGAGCTTATTAGTCTATAAGAAAATTTAATAACTTTAGATAGTTAGACTTACTATATAATTAATAAAGAGAGAACTACTCTAGTAGAGCTTATTAAAATAATATAAAATATTAATCTAAAATTACTTAAAAAACCTAAATAGCCTAGACTTAAGACTAGTAATAAAATAGTATACCCCCTTTATAATTTACCCTTAATAGTAGCTATTATAGATAGTAATAATAACTATTAAGAAAAAGATAATTAAGCTTTATTAATAATAATAAAAAAAAATTAAAGATAACTTAAATAATTAGAAAGTCACCTATTATAATAGGAGTAAGAGAGACGGCTATATAAGTATAGCTATAAAAATAATATACTTAGGAAAAGAATAAATTAGCTTTTATATAAGAAATAATAATATTAGTATTATTTATAAGGCTAAGCTCTATAATATTAAATTAGCCCTATAGCTTATAATATAATATAGTCCTTTAAGCTAAAAAATAGTTATATTTATTAATAATAAAAGTATAGTTAAGACTTTAAAGAACCTAAATAATTAATTTAGTTAGTAATATATACTAAATATCCTTTAATACCTCTAAACGCTTAAAGAAGTAAAAAGTTAAATATAAATTTAATAAATTTTAAACTATAAAGGAATTAAAAGAAATAAACTTATAAATAAATTAGTTAAGGTAATTACCTATTTAAGTATTCTAAGGCCCCTAAACTTAATATAGCTTTAAATAAATATTAAGAAAAAAATAAAGACTAAATTTAAAATACTATAAAATAAGGTATAGAAGAATTACTTAGTAAAAAAGAAGCTCTTTAAACTAATAAAGGCTTTATATTTAAATATACTTAAGCTTTATTAAAATACCCTTTAAATATTCTTAACAATAATTATCTAAGCTTAAATATAGGTAATAAACTTAAAAAAGTATTTAAAATCTATTTATTATACTCCTATAAGAAAATATAATTATAGGAGGGGAATAGAGATAATAAAATATTTTATCTTATCCTATATAAAGTACTAAAAATTTTAGTAGAGGATATAAGAGCCTAATAACCCTATTAATCTATAAAAGAAGATGATAAATATATAAAAAGTTATTAAGATAGTAGTTTTCCTACTATAAAATAAAACCCTTAGATAATAAGGGAGGATTAATAAAAATATAATAAAAATATTTTATTAATTCTAAAGATAGTAGCCTACTAAAACTAAAAAAAAATTTAAATAATAAATATCCTATATTACTATATTTTAATAGAACTAAAAAGAGTATATAAAGCCCTATAAAATATAAATAATAARGAGATAGTATAAGGGACCTAGCTTTATAATATTAAGGGGAGGTAGTAATAATAAGCTTTTTAATTAAGAAGAAGTTTAGGCCTAATATACTCCTTTAGGCATTTTATTTAGGTTTAAATTAGATAGTATTATATTTCTTATATTTTAAGCTTTAATATAGAGCTAGGAGCCCATTGGCTAGATTAGATAAACTGCCTAGATAGGCCTAGTAGGCCCCTAATAGAGTATGATTCAAAAAAAAAAAAAAAAAAAGAGCTGAGGAACTCGTAAGTTAGTATCTTACTAGGCTTCTTTGGTACCCCAAAACCATCTGAGATCAACGAACGTGCCCCTCACCTATGAATAATCTCTCCTCTGCAAGACGCACAGCCGCTTCTTTTTGTATGACACCACCCCTAATTGTTGCTGTACGAGCTCCGGCATCAATTTCGATCGCCGAGTAATGCGTCAGGTTAACAACAAATCTATTATCACTAATAGTAGACCATTCACTGCAACTACTACTCTTTGCAACGAAAGAATTAATGATTTGATAGCTTATTGAACGACCCTTTGAATGTCTTCTTGTGGATGATAATGAGATCTATGATGCATTCCTTGTCTAAGGTACTAATGTCTATGAAGGATGCTTCTATATATATGAGGATGGAGTGCTAATATAATAATACCTAATAGTAGCAATGCTAAGAAGGAGTATTAAATACTAATCCTTTAATATACCCCTTTAGCTTAAGTAATAGTTAAGTTAAATTATTAATACTTATAATATTAACTATATTAATAAGTTTTACAAACTTTTAGTATTTCTAAATTAGTAATACCTTAGTAAGGCCGTCTATTAATATTTCTATAATAAAAATCTATTTAGTAGTAATATATTTATATAGAATTTCCTACCTAAGCTAGTAACTATAAATATTAATATAATATAGCTATATTAAAAGCCTTAGTATTTTAGAATTTATAAGTCTTAGTATTATCTTATTATTATAGTAGATAACTATTAACTATTAAATATTAAATTAAATAGTAATAAAAAACTTCTTTTATTAAAATATCTATTTTATAGTCTTAGATAATATTAGGAGCTTTATTTTAATATTTAATATAATTATTATTACTTACTTAGAAGCCTTCTAGTTAATTAGTTTATTATATAATTAAATAAAGTATTTATATAAGCTCTTATAAATCTTTTAATTATTAATAAAGGCTGTATTAGTACTTAATAGGAAAATAGGATCTACTTTTAACTTTAAAAATTTAATAATATATCTTTTAGTACTATAAAGATATAAGAGTACTTAATTAACTATAGCTAAATATAGGGATAAAGGATTTATAAGGTATTAAGCTAGCTTTATTATAGTATAAATAATATCTAATCTTATTATTATTACTATAAATATTAGCGAGTTAATATACTATTAGTATATATATACTTAGTCTTTTATTATAGTCCCTTTATACTTAATGAGGGGCTTAATAAGAATAAGGGTCTTTAGATAAGATAAAGTTATTTAGATATAATATTTATCTATAAGCTTATTAATATATAAATTCTAATATAAATAAAGCTTATTATTAATCTAAAGAATTTTAATATTAAAGAACTATTTAAGGTTTTCTAAGCTTTAAATTTTATAGGATACTAAGAATACTATCTTAAATTCTAAAAACTTAGTCTTATCCTATTAATAGTATAATAGTATAAAGTTATTAATATAAAAGAATAAGATAAGCTATTTATTAATAAAAATATAATTTATTTTTAATATTAAGTAAAGACTTAAGCTTAGTAATATTAAGTTAAGTTTTAAAACTATAATAAAGATAATTACTTAAGTTTATAGAGTATCTTAAATAGTAGAAAATATAGATTTATAATATTAATTAGACATTCTATATTCTTAGGAAAATTAATAAAGATTTCCTTATTTATTTAATTATTAATAAAGGTATTAATAGTATTATACTACTTAGTAATAAGTTTAAAGCTAGTAGTAAAGGCTATAAAAGCTTTAAAAACTTAAATTATTAGAGTAACTATAGTAATATCCTACTTAATTCTTTATAAATTATCTTAGATATATAGCCTAGCCTTATACTTAATTAGATATTTATTATTATTAAATTTATACTTAAAGATCTAGATTAATAGTAAGATAATTAACTTAATAAAAAATTTATTAATAAGCTTAAAAGTTCCGTATTATTTTAAGTAGTTAAATTCTATTATTATAACTTAAATAAAATATTATTTATAAGGATGTTTTAATATCTATTTCTAATATTTTAGCTCCTTAGGAAGCTTATTATAATATAAATAATCTATAAAGGCTTTATACTCTAAAGTAAATATAGTATAATAGTTTAATATAATATTAAGATTATTAAGAGCTATTATATAGGCTTATTATTAATTCTTAATCTAATTAAGTAGGATTAAATTCTTATTAATATTAACTAAAACTTTATTTAAGTATAATAAGGCTTTATTTACTAAGATATAATCTTAACTATACCTCCTCCTAACTAGTATATTAGATATAGAGGTTATCTTAGATATTAAAGATATAACTATAATATTATTATATAAAGTTAATAATAATAGGGTAAAGAGTTACTAATTCTTAATAGGTAAAGTTTTTAATAGAGTATTATTATTAAATTTCTAAATAATACTTTTATCTTAAATAATATTATTAAATAAAAATCCTAGCTCTTCCTTATCTTAATTATATATTAGTAGTAAGTTTAGAATCTCTTATAAAATATAAATAATTTATTAGAATTCCTATTCCTAGACTAGTTATCTAATATTAATATTATTTATTTAATAGAATATTATTTAGTTAAAAAAAATATTATAGATCCTAATTATATCCTTTTTACTAAGTATTTATATATAGTATATATTTCTAGAGCTATATCCTATAAGGTATTTAATATAAGCGTAGGGCTAGAGCTTCTAAAGCTTAGGAATATTATAAATTAGTAAGTAGACTTTATAACTATAAACCTTTATATAATTTATTATTAGTTTAAAGTTATATAAGGCTTTAAATAGTATCTTACTAGTCCTTAATATTAAAGTCTTATTTAGGATATAGGTAGTTATTAAAATAATCTTAAGCTAAAGATTTTCTAGAAGATTAATACTAATCCTTATATAATATACTTTTTAAATTATTATCCCCCTAAAGTACTTAATTTAACTGTTTAGCTTAGGAGTATAGAATAGTATTTCCTTATACTTAATACTATAATTAATAAGTAGAGTATTAAAGGTATAACCTAATACTAGTTCACTATTAATTTAGATAAAACTAATATAATATTTATACTAGTTTTTAGATAGATTAATTATTAGGGTAATAATATAAATAGCTTCTCTCTTATCCTAATAAGTCTATACTTAATAATAATAAGTTTATTAATAAATAAAATAACTAATCTACTTATATCTATTATAACCCTACGTCATTAGTATTAGGTTATAAGAAATTTATTATAAAGGATATATCACTAAGATTTTATTACTAGGTTCCCTTAAAACGATATAATAAGCTTTTATAAGGTAGTATACCTTATAAGTTTAAAACTTATCTAGGACTAATAGCAAAGATAGCTTTAATTTATTAATTATAAAAAAAAACTTAATAATCGCGTTAGACCCTATATAGCCTAAAATTTAATATAATTTTATTAATAATACTTTAAAGGTTTCGCGTTAAGATAGGATTCTAGAAGTAGGCTTAGTTAATAAATTTAATATTATTAATAAGGCTAAAATTATTAATATAGATAGTAGAATATTATATTTAATAATTTAATATCTATTATAGGATTTAAGCTAGTAAAAGTTATCTACTTTACTATTATTATAGGTAAATAAAGTATCTTTTTATATATCCTATAGGATTCCTCCTACTTTAGCCCTACTTAATAATACTAAGTTAATAAAGAATCTTAGGATAAGCATTATTTAGCTTAAGATAATAAACTTCTTTTTATTAACTAATAAGGTAATAATAATACTAATAGTCTTATAAGCTTTAATTAGGTAGGTTATTAAGTTAAAAATTAAATAATCCTCTATAATAATAGAATAAATTATTTTAAAATAACTTAAGTTATTATAGATATAGATATTTAAGCTAAAATCTAATATTTAAGAATTAATAATATTATAGTTATTAGCTTTAAGGACTAAATAGCTTAATATTTAAGATTTATTAATTATATTAAGATTATTATAATATTATTTAATAATAAAGGTCTTAGGACTTAATAACTTAAATAAAAACTTTAAAGATATTAAAGATATTAATATATTCTACCTTATAATATTTACTTTAGTATATTTAATACTTTTTTTAATTTTTAGATCCTTTATTACCTTATTAATTTTTTTAAGGATCTTAAACTTTAGGGTCTACCCCTTTAAATAAATAGTTTTATTAATATAGAAATATTTATTATAATAATAAAGCTTCCTATAAATATAATTATTTAATAAGATATAAGGATTATTTCCTTATTAATATAAAGTTTCTTCTAAAATAGGTAGAGAAGTTAATAATTCTTAAAAATTATTTTAAAAACTTATCTTATATAAGGAAGATAAGGTACTTAATACCTTCTTTAAAATATATATTTAATAGAAGTTATTAAGGACCTTTATAAATATTAATAAAGCCTTATTCTAATCTTATTTTATTTAGAATTAGACCTATAGAATCTTAGTTTATAATAATATTATATTTCTAATACTATTAATAAAGTAGTTTATTATTATTTTTAAAAAGATATTTTTATATCTAACTACTTAGGTTTCTAAATAGAGTAGTTCCTATTTATTAGTTTATATTTTAAGGTTTTAACCTCTTAATAGCTTAGTATATAGAGCTTTATATTAATAATTAACTTTAAAAATTTTTATTAATAAATTAAGAGTAATTATTATTTTAAGAGCTTATAATATCTCCTATAAAGTAATTTTTTTATAGATATAAATAATATACTTAGATAAGATAGATATCTAAATATAAAATAATATAAGTATTAAAGTAACTTTCTTCTTCTTATATACCTTAATATCTTAATTAAATTAAGTTATAAGGTTAGTATAAAGGTTATTTTTATCTTACTTAAAATTTTCTTTAAGGCTATATTTTTTTAGTAGGATAAGTTTAACTAAGATAAGTTCTTTTATAATAAATAAGTTAATATATTCCTAGATTTTTAATTAAGTAGTAGATATTTTTAGTATTATAAGCTACCTATATTAAGCTAATAAAGTAAAGAGTATTATTAATAATAATATTATTAAAGCTACTTAAAAAGCTATATTAATAACTTTAAATATTAAAAGTATTAAAAAGAATAAAAAAATTTAAGACCTTAAAAAAGTGATATAAATTAGTCCTAGCGTAAATAAATAGCTATTAATAAACTAAGCTTATAACTATAAATAATAATAAGATTTATAATATATTCCTTATCTAAGGTGCTAATATCTATGAAGGATACCTTTATATATATAAGGATGGAGTGCTAACATGATAACACCTAATGGTGGCAACGCTAAGAAGGAGCATCAGGTACTGATCCTTCAACACTTCTTCTGTTCAGGGAAGTACAATAGCCGCTAGAGTCTCTCGCCTAATATCAGTCTATCTCTGAGCGTATTGTTCGAAGTTGGCCTCATTAGAATCCTTTAGTATTTTATAATAAGGCCCCACGATTACTTTAAGCACGGTGATACGCAACTGAACTAACTTATTTCTCTTATGCCAAGGGATTATATGGGTGAAGTAAGTGATCTAGGGAAGAATAACACAGAAAGTGTCGTGCTACAAGTCTAACATTTAATATAGGATATTAAAGTAAAGCGTTTTATATATATTATAAAGGCTAGTGTAATACTTTAGGTCTGGAATTGCAGAAATCTCATTTGGAAGCACAGCGGTAGATCCCACTCGACCTCGGCTGTGCCTACATATAAGCCATGCATGTCAAAAAGATGTAGCTGCAATAGTGGTGTTGCACAATGATTGCTCTGGCTGTGCTACCTTTGCGTAAAGCGCTCATCACTGATTAGAGGTATAATCGTTGTCCTGAGCATCATCTCTCGCACAATGCTTGAGAAGACGAGCTGGGATCATGACTATGTCCTCATTCTTCACGCCATGGTAAGAGGTTTCAAATTTTAATTGTCCCTGGGCGCAAGGCTGATATATGTGTTGATTTGCAAAGGCTATCAATCTTGTAAGAGCAATCTACATACCAGTCTGTATACATAAGAGTCGCGGACAGCATCTACACCTTCTGCTAGAAGTAGACCCTATCGCTGCAATGAATATACTGCGACTCTTGGTAATCTTATGTTAGAGAATTAGCTGCCCCATTATTAGCTTGCTACCATAACTGTTATCCTGTTAGCACTCCTCATCATGCATACTAGGAGCACCTTCCATAAATCTTAGCACCTCAGGCAAGGAATCCATCCATCCTGCAGGTCCAGCACCTGCGACATCCTACAAGCTTATAGTCTCTGGTCCTTCACGCTCCGAAAGCTCCCAGTCGCCGCATCACTGATGATTTTGAACAACGATAAAACAGCTTAGATATGTGCTATACTCTTCAGTTGGCCTCCTCCTTACATAGACCCTAGTTGTGGACAGTTACAAAATTTGCGCAATGCACGCCGAGAGCGGCGCAGTGAAATACAAATCTTAAAGAGACTTGTTTGAATCGAAACGTGGGGAGCGTCAAGTTCCTTCGCACGCAATTATTCCTTACGGAGCGATGACGAAATCTTGCTTCAAGATGTCAATGCCCTGCCTCACGACTCTGAGTCTGGACGGCAAGGGATTCACTAGAGGGAATCGGCAGAGATATACAGGACGGTGGAGATCTCATTGGATAGGGTTATGAGGGGAAATGTGGCCACTCCACATTTAAGTTTCCTTTAAGCAGAGCCATTTCATTCCTTACTCCATTCAATTTCCAATTTCTTGAAGCTGTCTGGTATATACATAGAACGATGTAGTTGTAGTAACTATGCGTATCTAAGCTACAGACAACCAGTTGAAGATTAGAGCACTCCATCAATTGATGTTAGATAATTAGGCGAACCAGACTAATAACGAGTATTCCGTGACCTTGAGCATCCATACAACAGTCAATTTTCAAGGACTCCACAATCTTACTCTATGCTCCCCTCCACGTATCGACGCACATCTGACCCAGTCCCACGGCAACTGCTTTCTTAATTCCTTCATCTCTATCCATAGCCTCTGAACCTTTACACGCTTGGTGCACGTACTTATACAGAGGCATAGGTTTGAAGGCTTTGTCAGGACCTCCTTGCATCTCGACTGAGACAACGCGATGCTCTTTATCCAGATCCGTGTCGGTGTWTAGTGGAACAATCTCTATAACATGCAAATTCTTTTTGATCGCCTCAGGTGCGTACGCGAGTTGCTGGCGAAGAACGATGCAGAAAGAGTGAATGGCCGCCTTTGTTGGACATCATACGGCATAGAAGCTTAGGGGTATATAGCCAAGCGAAGAGCCGGTAATGAGAATAGTTGCGCGTGTCCTAGCGCTGGCCAGAGATTGAAGGCGCGGCAGGAAGAGGCGTGCCAGCAGTAAGGGGGCAGTAAGATTGCTATTGATCTCCGTGATAACACTCTCTTGGCTGCTAGTTTCAGGATCCGGGAGGGAGAAAAGTTTTTGAACGCCTGCATTGATGAAAACGATGTTAAGCTGTGGAAAAGCTGCTAGAATCGAGGAGACGCGGTTGCTGAGTCCTTCAAAGTCAGTGATATCCCACTAGAGCACATAGGAAGTGTCAGGAAAGCATTTCATGGCTCCGACTTGCTTATATGTCATGGTGTACAGACCTGAACAGTCTCAAGAGCCTTAAGCTCGTTGGCGAGGGTACGGAGCCGCTCTTTACGGTGTCTAGCAATGATAACTGTCTTGCTAACAGCATGGAATCGACGTGCGAAAGCCTCGCCTATACCCGAGGTACCGCCAATGATCAAGATACAGTTTATCGTCGACACCACAGCTACTTGAGTAAAGACTTAGGGTATTTGTGGTTATAGAAATGAGTAGAGAGAAGAGCAATTYCTTCTAGGTATAATGAAGAAGTTAGAAAGTATTCCTAGTTTGATGGAATCTATAGTAACGCCGTAAGACTAAGGTATACGGCGCAATAGAATACTTTACAGCTACGATCTGATCAATTGTATTAATGGTAACCAATCTTGTTTGATCAGCATCCGCTCCGGATCTCTGCCACTCTCTGACCTCCTTACATGACCCAGGCCATCGGTACATCCGATGCGCAGTCCAGCTGACCATTATGCCGAGATGAAAGCGCTCCGTGGGATTGCATGCATACTTCATTTGACTCTTGACGTGGCACCAAGACATTGCCTGGCGAGAGATCCATGATCAAAAGGGTAAGGCGGTCATCGCTGCTCTCTGAACAAATTACTGCCAATGAATAGCAGAATGCATTGCCGTTGGCTGCATCACGCTGCATGAGCAGCGACCGTATGCCACTTTTATTGGGCCTTGTCTCGCAGGGTTCCTCCCATGCGCCACCCCTGCTTAGACCGAAGAACGCCAATCGGTGCACGCAGGAAACATCCATAGGTTAACGCAGGTACTACGTTATGTAGGTACGAATGATGCTTGCGTCTACAGTCAGCATTGTTACATGAGGTGTGTAGGCTGACGGATAATTATACTAACCTAAGAGAGATAAAGTAAAGCGATACTCTTATCGCTATGCGCGATCCATCTATTTCGCAATACATTCCTACATGCCTTATCGCATTGCGTTTGCCAATAGAAAGCTGCATGGCCTATGGTGGCAGCAGGTGTTGATTGAGTTCCGGAATGCCAAGATGTCTTCTGAGTCTAGTTTAGTTGGGGGTTAATGCTTGACATTACCATCACCTAGCAGTRCCACCAGCGACTGCTAGGGAAARGGGTATCGACACAGCAATATCAGTAGGGCTCGTCACTCATTCTTATTCTTATTTTATTCTTTTTTATTTCCACTACTTTTTCTATTCGTACCTGCTTAGTAGCTTAATAAGTCTTTAAACCTATCTACTTATCCTATCCACCCACACCTATATATTTCGATCTTAGCTAGCTACCGTGCCTTATATATCCTGCCGCTCAGTTGGATGGGGGCTTGGCGATGGACCTCCGCTCACTATTTCGGCCATTGGCTGCAGCGCCAGCTTGGACGTCCGCTGTAATAGGGTAAGGGGCCTGCAGCTGAGGGTTTCGGCCAATCAATAAAAAATATGCATTTCTACATCTCGTAGCTTCAATTCGCGGCTCTTGGTCCTATTGAAGAAACGTTAAGCGACGAAAAAGGGTCAAATTGATATCAGCGCGATTGCGCATTGGGACCAACTGGACCGATCATGAACTTCCCTTCCTTAAGGATGACACCTTCTCTAGCGTCTTCTACCGTACTAAAATGCTATTAATCAAGAACTCATGGACACAAACAGGGACGTGGTTAAATTCGTATAGCTTTGTAGTGATTTCGGCAACGGATGTCTGTTCTAGCCATTACCATTCTCAACAGATCAATTGTGAGTATCTCGTTATTACTAAGGCTCGCCGAGTCCACTCCTTTACGCCCTGACTAGTAGTAAGAGACTATAGTAAAAGGTAAACGGGGCTTTAGTATCACCATCTTTTTTGATAGAGTTATTCGCGCCTGAGCATATATAAGGCACATCTCGAAAAGCAAAAGCTCGCTGAGGGGGCTGAGGAAAGCAACGCAAACGCACGATATAAACTTTTAGTGATGCGTTGTCAATAACAATGGCAATCAAGGCCGGGCGAGGGCTAGAGGGATGAAATCTTCTAATGCATGCAAGCAAACTACCCTAACTCAAAAAGTTCCTCTCGCTGAAGGGTACTGTACATCGATTCGCGAAGGACAGTCATAAAGAACCTTGATAGGAAGACTATGCTCTCTTCAACACACCAATCGAAACCTTATGCCCTGAATGTATTCCTCGCCAACATGCATTCTTCTTCTTAATTTAATATCATGCCCCTCGTGGCAAAGATGACGCAGGTGCTTGTACAATCTCATTTGCCGTATGCTTCTCGATGGCGATAGGGAAAGCCCAGTATGAGTCGAGCAAGCTGTAGTGGCAAATCTATTACTTCTCACCAGACCTTGACCTAATCGTATAGGCGAAATTGCTGCAGACGCGTCAGGTTCTCTTCTAAAGACTCGCATGGTAGGTCCAGACGAGGAGAATATAACTAGGTAGTTRCGTACCTTACACAAATCGACATACACGGGTAGTTACTCCCATTAGGCCATGTCACGTATCCACACACTCAATCCTTCAATATAGCCTCCATTGGTCAACCACCAAATCAAAAAAGCGAACCTACTCTCTATTAGCAGACGCCCTATGAAGTCTCGACAGCTTGGCGTAGAAAAGCTCTTACCCGCAACGGACTAGAAGGCGAAGCCTTCGGTCCTGGATCATAAGGTTCCTTGGGTCCTGGATCATAAGGTCCTCTGGGATAAAGCATTCGAGAATTGACATTCCACATAACGCAAGCACAAGGTAAGGCAGGTAAGACATTCGGCCTTTCACTATGCCAGCAAGGGTCTTAAGATCAACCCATGCACTTTCAGCGTAACTAGTCATAAGCGACCACTCAATACTGTAGAATCTTTCCATGCCAGAGCGCCAGCAGCAAAAGAGGAAAATCCAGGGATGGCGAAGAAATTCCCAGAGGACCAAGTTCCAATAGCGGTTGGCAGCGTCGTTGAATCTTCGACAAAGCTCTGAGATTAAGACGCGGGTGGGTTCGTTGACAAGACCGGGGCATGCCAATGGCTTTGCGAACATGATGTACAGGAAAAATATAAGAGCCCAGAAGATGAATCCAGACATCGTGTACGCGCTTTCCCTGAGAATACGTAGAATTTGAAGGCTCAATCGCTATGATGAGATAGCTCGAACGTCAAAACCTTGCGTAAGAGTACGTCAAGATGGACGAGTAAAGTCTAGGAGGTTGTAGAGATAGCTCCTCAGGTTGAAGATGAGATGACTCTTGTTACTGTCTAAGTAGGACTTTCCAGCTACTACATATCTAACCATAGTTTGTTCAGGAATATACTAGAAGGTATACAATCTTCCTCAGTACAAAGGAACAAAGAATAATCAACTGACCAAACATCATCAAACAATGGATATGTATGCTATGCAAACCAACAGGGATGGTGAAGGTCGGTATAATGAGGCTTAATCAAGCCTGTTGATAACAAATAATGGATGATGAATGAGAGAATAAGCCATCGCGTTTGATGCTCCGGTTTAGGGAAGTCGATGTTAGAAACAAGCGGGTTGAATGATGTTTTCGCGGCGGTTTGATTTCAAACTTTTGTGCCGGTGTGTTTGGTGGGTACAATAAGATAGTATACACCACAGTGGCATAGGGATATTTAGCTATCATAGGTAGCTTGCCTATACGCGCTCCTCTTGGCGGCCAACAAGGCAATCTCTCCAAAGGTGGACTCGCCCATGAGATCAAAGACAGTTATGTCTGCTTTCAGGTGCTTGGCAAACCAATTGCGCAATTCAACTGCTACCAAGAAATCCACCCCGAAAAGCCGCATTGGCTTATCCACATGCATACCTTCTCTAGCAACTGACATRGATTTAGCCAGTTCCTGTGATAGCTTCTCAGCAACAAAAGTTCTAACTTCAGTCAGTGAGACGATGGACTTGAAGCACTCCGCAATATTCATACCATTTTCCAACATAACGGTTGTAGAACTCGTGTCATCAATATGGAAGAGGTGTCGAAACATTAACAGAGTCCATGTAGGTACCTCGTTACCTTTGGCGGTTCTCTTTGCGGGAGTTTCGATGCCGAGGATGGTTTGGCATCTTAGAGACGACAATACCTCTAGCGATGGATCGCAGTGGTAGTCCAACAAAGCAAAGAGGTCTTCCARGGACAATARAATCCAGTTTCCAGGAGCCTCCATCTTAGCCAGTTCTTTTGGAGAATTCGCTGAGAACCCGATTCCTTCCATTATGCCCAGGTCTATGGACGCTGCCTTTCCACCGATGCTGATGCGATAGCGAGCGAGACACTTAAGAGAGCAGAATAAAGAAGTCCATCCCTTTCGGTAGGAGTCTATGCAAATTGAAGGACCCTTGAACTTTGGGGTCCACAGTCGCCTTCCAACTTTCAAACGCCATCTTATTGAAGATCGAATCCTGTGAACCATGTTATCAAATATGCTAATGTGATTTTGGAAGATATTGCGACTCAAAGATCTTACCTGCATAATCACGGAAGCTTGAATGCAACCTTTGATTGGGGGCATGTGTTGCATATCTTGCTCCAAGATGGCTCTCAGAGATAACACGTCCGCCACATTGCATGCCGGCGTGTGAATCCGAACGCCCTTCTCTGCCATTTCTGCTTTGAAATCTATGGCCCCTTCTTTCAAGATCCCCGAACGAGACAACAAAAGCAAGTTCTTCGCCCCTCGGCTAGCCATCCAACCAGAGATAGCTAAGCCGATACCACCTAAACCTCCAGCTATTAAGTATGTTGCCTTTGAATCGAAGAAAAAGCTGGGTTTGGAATCAAGGAGCGTCTTCATTGTGATACGTAAGTACTCAATAAGAGCATATGACTTGAGTGACATACCGGTACTTGCTCTTCCGAGTTTAGTTCTACTACCAACTTGCCCATACTCTTGCCACTTTACATATGTCGGAAAGCTTGCTCAACTTCACTCAGTTTGTAGATCTGCAAAGGCCGAGAAGCATGTAAGCTGCCTAATTTCATAAGGTTCACGACGCTKTCGAGTACTTTACGGGAATGCGCCGGTCGTTCACGGCCCATTATAGCCATATCMACAGCGCTGAAAGAGACATTCCTGGCGAATGGGAACATAGGTAGCTTTTGATGGGCCAGAATATCCTTTTTACCAATCTCGATAAATCGTCCAAATGGCGCAATGCATTCCCAGGAGGCAACAAGACTCTCACCAGCAAGTGAATTTAGAACGACGTCAACACCAATACYATTCGTCACTCGTTTAACATCCTCGGCAAAAGATACATCTCGACTATAGAAAATATRATTTTCGGGAATGCCGTAGTRTTCCATGATAAGTTGCTTCTTAATCGTAGATCCAACAGTCGCATAGATCGCTGCGCCTAGACGCTGTGCTATCTGAATCGCCGACTGGCCCGTCCCGCCAGCTGCAGAGTGGATGAGTATAGATTCTCCTTTCTTCAGGTGGGCGATTTCATTCAGAGCGTGATACGCGGTACTAAGTGTTGTGGGAAGGGCTGCTGCTTCTGGGAATGACAAATGCTCCGGGATTTTCACTGCACACTGCCAGGGACATCTCGCAAATGTCTTGATGGTATTGACATACCCGAGCATTACTCGATCGCCGATRGCGAACTCAGCATGCTTACCAACACGAGTCACGATACCGGCGCATTCGGTACCTATGTAGCTTCTGTCCAACCGTCCCAAGGCAATCAGGAGATCCATGAAGTTTAAACCAACCGCTTTAACTTCAACTTCGATTTCATCAGCTGCTAAAGGCTTTGTATATTCATCATCTGCAATAAAGTGCAGTGTATTGGCGTATTCACAAAGGTTTCAAATCCTTAGCGCCCAAAATTGAAAAAAAATTTCCCCCGCGCATGGTTTCTGACCAAATCGCATACAAACTTACACCTACAATAGAGCACTTTCCTCCACCAAATCTTTTTTTATTCCAGTAATATTTATTACTCTTAAATAGTTCTATAATTATTTAAGCTTATAAAAATAAATCCGAAGAATTGCAAAAAGTTTTGAGGATTTGTATGGGGAATTCATGTGCGGGGTGCAAAAGGTTTTTTTTTTGCGCGCCAAGGATTTGAAATCTTTGTGAATACGCCAATATCCAGCAAGCCCGGGAATTTGATGCTCAGTACCACAGGGGGTCCATGTTCGAATCGCTGTACTTGAGACTGACTGGGCGATATCTGGGCTGACAAATGGTGATCTAGGTAACGATTCTCGATGATGCGACTAATCTTGAGGAATCCATTCTCTTCCACATACTCCRGCTCGTATTGGTTATCMGTCATTCGATGTTCAGTGGCTGTGACCGCTTTAACGATACAATCGACATACAGCGCAGACGCAACTATTTCAATATCACTCCTAAGTGATAGAGTGACAAAAATATGACCGGGGTTTTCGTTGTGAAGGACTCGACGAAGACCCTCTACCATCCCTAAGCTCAAGTGTTCCTTGTTACTTTCCTTGCTATTCACCCACACCAGATTCTGCGCAGATGTTGACAAGACTTGGAGATTCCTGTACGTCTCCCTTTCAATATCACGAAATAGTGGGACACCGAGCTCCAGAAGGGAGATGCAGAAAATTTCTCGAAGACATTATTTCCTTAACACATCTGGYAGCGTCAAAATTTCGCAGTGCGAGGTCACAGTCAACAAWAGCTGTTGTTGCACTTGATCAGCTACTTCATTTTGAATCGGCGAACTTCTGTCAGCGACAATGATCATGTCCCTTAAAGCTGGAGAAGTAAGCGTGCTATCTAGAGCTGTGTATACCATAATACTTTTTTCCTGACACTATTCATCCTGGTAATCCTGGAAAACGGTATTTGCTTTGGTAAATCCGTTTCGAGAGGCGACTTTGTCCCACTGCGTAACCGAAACGCAAGGACTCTATTCACGCCCGTCATCGGCACCTAGAAAGTCAGTATCTACTACGAAATCTGTGCTTGAATTCTCACTATACCAAGCCACCATCCAGGTAACAGCCCAAAAGCAAATCCGGCCCCGAATTTATCTGGTTCGGTCACCTCGAGAAGMATCAACTTTCCGCCGCTATTTACGTTAGCCGGATGTCAAGCTTAAATCTTTAATAAACGAACATCTTGAGAAGTTTTCGAATGTTGCTCATTGTTATGTCTAAGCTGTGTGTTGCATGAAGCACCTAGGGGGGGTTAGTTCAGAGGCATTTGGGTAGTATATAAATAGCCGGATAACTCACGCTGGCAGCAATAACGAGATCGTAGCTTGCTTCTCGAAACCCTTAACGGGTAGCATCATTCTCGATGTCCAAGACTTTGAATCTCATTCTATCATTTCGGTCCACGAAAGTCTCTTCCGCCACCTGGAAGAATGAGGGCGAAATGTCCGTATAATCGTACTGCGCAAATCTTGGGGTTCCAATTTCACTATCTCCATGGCTTGTCAATGCTTTGATGATGTGAGAAGTCATTCCTCCAGTCCCAGCTCCCACCTCGAGAATACTCATTCTAGGGTTCTTGTGGGCAAGAGCGTCTAAATACCTCGACGTTCGCATATTGTATGCAACGTTGTTGGGAATTTCCTGATAGTAGTCTTAAGCAAGTGTGGCTCCGAACATGAGGCTGAGAGGATCGACCGTGCCGTGGATACTTCCGCTGAGATTGCGGCCGACCTTGATGAAGAACTTTGCCTGCTTAGATTCCTTATCCAAGCGGCTGGCYAGGGAGTCTCTAAAAAGTTCGCATTTCAACAAATTCTTCCAGCCGGGTTCGCTGTATGGTAAATCTTGAGCATTATATCGATCCATCTGCATCTGCATCCAGATAGCGTATTTCTGTATGTGAGGAGCTAAGCCAGCAGGTGGATYGTTACATATAGCCACTAGTGATTCGTAAAYGTAGCTGAACAGCATGAATCTTGGATCTCRATAGAATTRGACTGGCTCTGGAAGATCAGGTACTTTTTCTTGGCAGTACTACAGAGTTTGTACCTAGTCTAGGAGATCGATGTCCGGTTTCTGGTCTAGATAATAGCAAAGCCTCTTCTTTACTAGAGCGGTTGATTTGCTCGTTCTGACTATTGACATCTCAAGGCTTTCAATCAGGAGCCGTAGATCGTTGTTTGTACTGTCTAATCCACGTATGGACGCTTCTCTCTGGTTATCTCCAATAAGAACCCTAGAATGAAGGCGTATAATCTCAACGCTTAGGTAGCTTAGCTTTAAGCTTGATATCCACATATTCTGTAGTCGTCTAGGCACCATAGTGGGTACCTTGTTGATACCGCCTTGTGAAAGAGCAACAAACGTGAGCTGGAAAACACCATCTAGACTTGCTGGATGTATGACATGAAGTTGAGGAGGGTTTTGCCCGTCCTTGGTCTGCCAGGAAAACAGTCTGAGCTCGGCATTCGCTTCTCCCATGGTAATAGAATCTATAGATTGGAGACACTGGAATGCTGGACCATAATTGTGACCGCAGTCACGCATCTGATTGTACATTTATTGCGCATCAAGAGCCTTCCCGGCATAGTTAGGTTGGATCACGCATGGCACTTCATCTGGATCAGCCATCGTGGATCCCTCAGTACGAAACTCGTTAAGGTTGCTAGTCTCCTCATATTCCACCCTGATGGATCCGGAGCAATTTTCAACCCACCCTCCATTGAGAAGACTGTAAAGCCGGAATTTAGACCAGGATTTGTCTTGTGAAGAAGCGGGCTTCTCAGAGCGAAAGGCAAATTGCGTCTCAATGCCCTCGTCACTCAACGGCATGGGTATTGGAGCCTTGAAATCAACTTCTTTCACAAGATATCCAACGATGCTAGGAATTTCCCCAATCTTCTTGTTTTATAGCTTCTATGGCCATGACTACCATGCCAGCTGCGGGATAGACGACGCTGCCACTTATCTATGGCTGATCAGTAACCTTATGAAAGGGAAGAATAGTCATAATAGTACCTCATGATCCTCAGTCCAAGGCAACTCTGACATTCTGATAATGTTTCGCCATCTGGCGTCCAGAGGATTCCAATTGGGTACCGGGGTTCCAAGCAGATCTAGACGAGGGTTCTTATAAAACCTATAACCCTTACTCAGTCTACTCTCATGCCAGTAGGCTCTTGAGTGATCGAAAGGGTATTCAGGAAGACTTGGGAGCGCCATTGGTTGATGCCCGGACTCTGGGCCTGATCAGTTGACCTCAGCCATGCGGATTGCAGTATATCCTGCACAGTGTAGGAGACCAACTGTATGCAAGACAGTCTCCACAGCTGATCTATTGCGGAGTAACATGAAATTATAGATGACTTTCGTTTCTCTGGCTTCGGCTCTTAGAATTCCATGAATGGGAGCCCTCAATGCCGCATGTGGGCCAATTTCGATTAGAGTATCAATTGGAGCACCTGCGATATTACGAACATTGAGATTTGAGCACAGATTTGAAAGCGCTTCTGAAAACCTCACGGGCGACAGCAAGTTCTTGCACCAATATTCCTCAGATAGGAGTTCCTTCTTCGATACTATAGATCCAGTAAGAGAGGAAACCATGACTTGAGGCTCCCCCGTGGACACACCAGGCCTAATGTCAATTGATGATTGGTATTCTTCAGTCATAGCTTCCATATAAGTTGAATGGTAAGCATCATTGATTGGTAGTTTGCGCACGAAGATAGATGCGTGTTCGGATAACGATACTAACGCCTCAATTTGCGTTCTGAGTCCTGTAACTGTGACATTCTTCGGACTGTTGATGCAGCCGGTTGTGAGGCCTTTCTCACCAAATCGAAGCGCGACTTCGTCGATCATTTACTGAACTTGAAGTTCTGATAAGCCGACAGAGGCCATTGCCCCATCATGCTCCCCTGATTCTGACAATACTGACGCAAGTAGGCCTCGATAATATGTAAGCTTCAACGCAGATTGATGCGATATTGCGCCGATACAATATCATAAGTGAGTAAGCAATAGAACTGAATACTGAACTGAGCATCCTACCCGGCAGCAATCTCCCCAGACGAGTGCCCAACAACAGCTTTTGGCTTCACCCCAAAACTTTAAAGCAGTTCTATCAGCGCTATCTAGAGAGCTGAGCACAGGGACTGACTTTGAAATAGCTCGTGTATTTGGCTCTCACAGCCAATTCGTAAAAATTTGTCTGGCGCAGTCAGATGTTGTTCCCATCTATCTATAGTCTAGACTCACCCATCAGTGCCCAAGAACATCCAAAGTCTCTTAGGTATTCTTCCGACTTTTGCAAACTGTCTTTAAAAATTGGAAAATCAAGCAAGTCATGACCCATGCCCCACCATTGCGCTCCCTGACCGGTGAATATAAAGCCAATAGTAGGTTCTACCCCGAATCTAACTAGTTTCGATAGCTTGGGTTGTAATTCATGCAGAGATTGGGTCGATTGTGCTACGACATAGGATTTCTAAGAGAGACTGCTGCACCGTACTGTAAGTGTGAATGCTAGATCATGCATGTAAGTACTCATGTCTTCGCGGCCTAGGTCTAGCGTAGTAAAGTGTTGGCTGTAGACCTCACCAAGTCGCTGTATTCCCTTTTCGTCTGCCGCGGACCATACAAGCAGTTTCGGTCCTAAGTCACTTCTGGACTCCTTTCTATGGTGCACGCGGTTGCCCAACGTACCTAGACATATCTCAGTGGTCTGAGGGGGGTTTTTAACCGTATAGTGATTCCCCTTCACATTATTCAGGCAGAGAAAGTTGCATGCATCATCTAAAACTGCGTGACAGTTCGCTCCACCTATACTAAAAGAATTAATAGAAGCCCGCCGTAAACAATCATTTGGCTAAGGATTGCACTATTGTAGAAACTAGCTCCCAGAGTTAACAGTGAGTCCAAATCTTAATTTATGACATGCTTACCACCAGTCCAAGAGATTTGCGATCGATCTCCGGGTTAAGAGTCTTGAGATCAGCAATAGGAAAGAGAACTCCTTGCTCTCGCATTAGGATCGTCTTAATGATGCCAGAAACTCCACTGGCGCCTTCAAGGTGTCCAATATTGGCCTTTACAAAACCTCTGGAAGTATGTGTCAGCTGGAGAATTCTACGCAGACGAAAAAAGGAAGTAGCTTGATATTCTCAGAGAGAACGTCGCGCACTGAAGGAGTCATCATAGACCTACATGAAGACTGACTTATCCTTGTTCTCATTTCGTTTGAATGCAGCTCCAATAGCAGATATCTTAACCAGATCGCCAATGGGTGTGCCAGTTCTGTGAGCCTTAATGTATCTGGTAAGCTTCATGTCCAGTCCTGCTTTGGCATAAGTATCTCTGATCAATTGCTCTTGAGAGCTACTGCTAGGCTGCGTGATACCCGATGCGGTCCTGCCATCTTAGTTGGAGGATGTAGAACTTATGACTGCGCGTATGCTATCCCCATCTCTTACAGCATCAGGACAAGTTTCAGCACAACAACACCGAAACCTTCACCCCGACCGTACCCATTAGCACGTTCATCGAAACTGAAGCAACGACTTTCTCGTAAAAGGAACCCTATGTTTGCCAAGGATGCCATGGTTTAAAGGTCATAAATCAAGTTGCAGCCCGCTACAAGAGCCTTCATGATCAACGTGTCAGTCTGAGATAAATCAGTCAGACTAGCTAGGCTTGACGCACCATCGTGGATTGCCCTCTCTGGAGCCCCTGGCAAGCGAGATCCAAAGCCATCATGCTACTAGAGCAAGCAGCATCCAGTGTAAAGCTTGGGCCCCTAAGGTCGAAGAACCAACTGACGCGGTTTGCAAGCAGCGATTGCGACATCCCAGTTGCCGCGTATATTGATGGGTCCTGTGGATCCTTCAATTACGTTGCTGCCCATTTGTTCGAGAAGTTGCCCACGTGCACAGACGTTTTAGAGCCCTTGACTTCTTGCAATGGGATTCAGGAAAAGCGTGAATGAGCCCGAATCCAATTTTACCATTCTCCAGGGCCCTATAACATGTGTCCAAGAGCCCTCGCTGTAGAGGATTCATGCCCTCTGCTTCCATAGGGCTAATAGAGAAAAATGGAGTGTCGAATACGGCAATATCTTCTCGTATAGAGTGGCCTCCCCAGAAAGCAAACTGTCTTATCATCAGCGTGTCAAAATGTAGTGGATTTTATTAACTATACTATATCTTTCCTGTTGGCATCCGTGGAATAGAAGGCATCCAGGTTGATTCGGTCCTTAGGGAATTCAGTGACAGCGCATCTGCCCTCCATTAACATTGTATTGAAAGATTCTGTAGAAGTTGCACCTTAGGGGAACTTAAGTGACAAACCTGTCACAGCTATAGGTTCCACAACATTGGCTCCGCAGCTCTGTACATCCTAACAGAAGGAATAGTCGTTTGCGGAAAAGTCAAAAGAACTCTCGTTTGAGACGTTGGAAGCCTTGGTTTCTAGGTTTGGTGCCATGCTTGATATATGTTCAACTGTGAGTGCTGGTGCGAAGCGAAATCTATAGTACAAAGGTGTATGCTTTTCAAGTGTGAGTGTGAAACAGAAGTAATCGCTTGAAGATACAAATTTTTCCTGTGCTATAGCCGAAATCTAACAGCTTAAAGGTAGTTGGCTTGTGGACTTAGGAGCTTTAGATGATACTCACACTTCTGAAAGTAGGCTGCTTTCCCCGCTAACGGTTCAATCAAATCCGTACAAATCAGTAGGTTGCCGCGAACGGGTATGAAGCACTGCGCCTCTAGGTATGCTGTATCCACCTCTGATTTCCGTTACTCCTACAACCCACTTTCTGTAGCACAGTAAAATCATGATCTAAACGGGCTGCTCGGATCTTACGGACCGATCTCCCAACCGCTTGACGGCCTGCGCCCTATTTTCACTGGAGGGAGAACCGAGTTCAGTGAAGTGTAAGTAGACGAGCTGAAAACTACAGCTCTCCTGTCAAGTTCTCCATTTTGGTGACGTCATAGGTTCGCAGAAGCCTAGGCCTAACACCTCGCTCTCCAGAAGTTGGGAACGCGAACCACATACCATTGACCTTTCAAAAGGGACTCCCGTGCTGCACTTATCGATCTCCGACTTCAAATTCCACTTCATCAAAGATTATCGTTAGACGGTACTCTCACCCGACGCTGCTTTGCGAATACAACACGATAAGGTTTGATTCGCTTCAATTATTCCAGTGGAGACCCTACTTCTAGTTGCCCATATGACCTCTGGGGCATAACGCTGTCTTTGGGTTGCTGGAGGGCCCAGACTTTAATTTGATATTTGATGTCTTGAACAAGGGGTTCTAGGCGCCCCTGTTAAAAGCCCTAAGCTGGTGTTATTTTCTCCCTCCTAGCATGCTAAGATCTTTGATGCAGGTCAAGACTGATCATGTCATTCTCCCTAGATACAGAATTTTCACTCAGGGGACTGTAATAAGGTGAGGCTGAATTTGTGCAGAGAATGACACGATAAGTCTTGACTTGCGCTGAGCTTTTTAGTWAAAGCCTTAACCGTACTGATTCTGGACTAAAATAGCGTCTCGGCGCTCTAGTCATGATCCAGCAGCAACAATCTCGGGAAAACTTAATTCCGATCACGTCCTACATAGCACCCAAAGTTTCTACCAAACGCCCCTCCCGCTCCCTCAACCCGGACCGAAGCCTGCACTGGAACCAAGCTTCTTTCCGTCAGCCGCGGCGAAACTTATGCCTGCATGATATGCCGTCACCGCCAGAGGATTGGGGGTCCCAGCCAACAGAGTATCGACTGAAAAATTACCGCAGAATGATAAGGTAATGACAAGAGCTTCCCAATGGATCTGCTTCCCCGAGGTAGACGTCAATTTGATGTTGGGTGTAGCACTTAATGCGGCACACCGGATCCTTAATGAAGAGGTTACGCTTCATAAGTGCGAAATCCTCAGGCACCAGGTGGAGCAGGATTCCTGGTCCATTGAATCTAAATATGGTGCACATTCCTACTGAGCATTCGCCTTGCAAACATTTACAGATCAACCAAGATACTGGTAAAGTTAGTGTGCTATTCTGCGCCATACATTTGGTTTGGGCCGAGAAAGATGCCTGGATCAGTGGCTTAGGTCCCTTCACATGGTCCTGTTCCTAGGGGAAATCGAAAGGGGACTTTATTCCCACTTCTCATCACAATTCTCAGGCCATTCGAGTCTCTGTTTGTTACGCAACTCTCTTAGGGACTTTTTAGTAGTGCCTTCTCATGGCTTACCTCAACTACAATGGTAAGGTGGCTTTCGGGACCGCCATCACATTCATTAAATTGTCTTTGCAAGCGTTGCCACTGGTCTGCGCCCATGTACCAGACGTATTATCAAAAAAAGCTACGAAGCCGACGATTGGTGGTTTTTGATTGTCTCTATGGCCGTGATGCCCTGGAGTAATCAATACTTTAGGACATATTTCCACGACTCTACATACGAACTACGAGCATAGGCGTCTTCTCAGCTAGCAAAGGTTAGAACTTGACATCTTCTATAACCAACTACCCAGCCCTTCAGACGTATCTTTTAGTAAGTGTGTTTAGCCCTAAATTTGGGTCCTGAACTTACTTCACCTTATTAGGCTCTTTTCATAGAAGGCCATTTCTATCTTATTACAGTCACATGTGTGCGAATTTGGCTCACTTGTCTGTGTCGCCGAATCTTCGTCACGCCGTCGTTCTGACAGCTCTCTATTGGAACAGACTATTTTACTACTTCTTAGTTCATCATGGCCTTTCTAGTCGTGATCTTCTCGTACAAACCTGTTCACTACTTATGGAGCCCGTTTGAGAAAGGATTTTGTTTTAAGCACTACAATTAATACTAACTGACAAGAGAAATCGTGGGAACTCTTCTAGACGTAATCACCCTGTTACTACCCATCAGAACAATCATGACTTTACAAATGTCCCGTCACACCAAAATGACAGTCTTCGGCATCTTTCTTCTTAGGAGATTGATAGTTGTTAACCTAACTCTCGAATTTGCTACGATATGCTGATCGCTCTGGTGCTGTGGTTACGAATGCCATACGGGTTGCGCTGATCTATTGGCTTACGGGGGAGTATGGTAAGCTTTGCTAAGCTTGCATACATCACTCAATTAGACAGCATAGTTTCTTTTGCCTAAAGCAAGATCTAGTCAAGTATACATCTTAGAACAGCAATACTTTGCTCCTGTCTACCAACATACCGTCCCTTGTTCCCAAGCCTATCGTCGTTTATGCGGAGACTTCGGCGCTAATATGTTTCTCTTGTTCACCTAAGCCGCTCTGATGAGGAAATCAACGTTTCCAATAAAGGCAGTCATACATCGAGATCACGGTATCCTAAGATAATTGAGGGTTGCAGTGACACTACCATGAATCTCGCAAATGCCAAAGGTTCAGACGAGAAAGTGGACAGCTTTAAGGAAAGCGGGTAACCTCTCGTCTCCATTGAAGTAAGCCACACAATTGATATTGCATGAATTTATATTCGTGTTGAGTCTTAAAGGTTGTCTTTGGTGGCCGATCGACCCCTAGCACCATTAGTCGTTAGGCGTTTGGTATCTCAGCGAGAACAAGTAAGGCGTTGTCCGATGGATATTTTGCCGTCCACATTGCAACACAGTCGTTACACGGTGGTGATGCTGCCTATAACTTCCCCCAACGTCGGACTGTATGTGCCATGCGATACCTTATTTCATGCAGTAGATAGGTCGGGTACCAAGACATGTAATACGTGCCCCAGGCGATGCTCCATAATCGTGTAACATGCGCATGAGTTGTTACTCGACGTTCCCACTCAGATAAGCTCATCCGCCCTTCTAAGACCCTCTCTAGTAGCAAACAATTCATGGCACACTGATTGGTACTCGAGCCAATGTGTGGGCGGAAAAGTGCCAGTGCATCAGGGTGGGGGCCTGCAGCTGAGGTTTTCGGCCAACCAATAGAAAAAATTGCTTTTCTACATTTTGCAGCTTCATTTTTCAGCTCCTAGTCTCACCGGATGAGCATTAATCTGAGGCTTAGGAGACGGGTGACGGACGATGACGATATTCAAGGGCTTGTCCTTCATGGCGTGCGATTATATGAGACTGGTCTTGGTAGACAAGAGTTTGAGACAGATAGACGAAATAGGGTGGAAGAGATAAATGCAAGAAATCTCATGGAGCCCGACAAAGAAAACTTGTCTTGCGCTCCTATCGATGCAATGATCATTCCGAACGGCGCGGTAAACTACCCAATTACGAAGAAATCCACCTTCTTGGAATACATTCGGACTGAAATGATTCAGCGAACACAAAAGCTCGAGATCTAGAGTAATTACCTATTAATTATTTAATTGAATACGTTGGTAAATTTAAAGCAGTAGTGTATATTCCAAGGGAGCCTTAAGGCGGCTCTTAAGGCGGCCCCTTAATTAGCGTCTGCGGCCCCAATCCACCACCCCCAATCCACCACCCTATCCAACAACACCTGGCATGTCAGCATACACCTCCGCATAAAATTCAAGGGAATCGCGCGACTCTGAACATTAAAATATGGTCGCGTTTGGAGTGCTCTTAAGTACCGAACGCAGCAAAATTTATATATTTAAGTTGAGGACATTCCAGTTCATCTTGAACCTCCTTGGAAACTTCTAATTCTAAGCATTACTAAATACTACTTGAGACCTTCGCCTACTTAATAAGTATAAGAATAATAGTGTATACTACTTTAAACTTATTTGAAAAGTAAAACCCCAACTCAAGACCTTCGCCTACTTAATAAGTGTAGAGAAATTGGTATATACCACCTTAAATAAGTTTGAAAGGTAATAGATTCAACTTTAACAACCCTTTATATATATACATTCACGCTCAATTCTCTTATTTACAAAGCACATATTCTTCAATTACCTAAGACACATTGTGCACGTTTGTATGGGTCCTTTCATAGGAACTTGAACGTGTCATAACCACTATCGAGTAGACACTCCTGCAGGGAGATATTGCACGTCAGATTTCATACGAGGTTTAAGAGAGTCGGATTATGCATACAATGTGCTAGTACACAGATATGTTTCTCCAAAGTTATCCCACCCCATCAGACAGATACTGCAGCTCTGAAGCTACAACATTCATAACCAGACTACCCAGGAGATCAAAACCATCAGCATAGCCATCCATGCAAGTCTCTTGTCTCCCCCGGCCCCAAGTAGCTGATGGCCTGAACTAGGACATCCTGTTGCGTTGCAGGTAGGCGCTGGAGTCTGCAAACTCCACACGTGGCCTGTCGAGGTACTAGTGTTAGAGATGTTAAAGAAGCCGGTTAAAGAGCCTATATTTCCTGTCAGAGTCGAGTTTTGCTTATCTGACAGATTAAATTGGTAGGGGTTATAGAGTCTGTATGGTTCAAGGTTGATAAGTACATAGGTTGTATTTGGAGAAGTAATATTAATAGCAGGTTTACTAAGATCAAGAAGGCTAAAGCTAGCTAATTTTAGGGGCTATTCTTATTATCAGCTTGTCGATCGCACAAGGATAGAGATATTAGAGTGTAAGAATGAATTACGTCCCGGACTAGTACGCAGCCAGCAGGTGATTATAAGGTTTAGAAGGTAATAAGGTACAATACTTTCCTATGATACATTGAAAGTATCCTTATACGAGGTTTCGATGGTACTCCATTGGTATAGGATTAGATAGAGAAGGGTATATTCGTAGTAAAAGGGCAGAATAGTAGCTTCGAAAGTCGGGTTATAAGTATAAGAAGAGGTAGGTATAGGCGTACTCTCCACAGCTATTAGGTTGATTTAAGCGAAAGTAGAAGGAATTTCATAGTTAAGGAGAGCAAGAAGGAGAAGGGCTAAGGAGGTAAAGGAATAAATCCAGAACATATTATGAAAGACAAGCTTAGAGATAGTTATATTTAAGCGCATAAGATAACAAAGTTGAGGTTAGTAAGATAAAGGAGAAGGAGAATATATTGCTTTAGAAGTGTCTATATAGCTAAATCTCAGATATTATAATTATGCATGTGATATGCCGTGGGTATATTCGTCATAGACAGTAAGGCTACTATGTATTGTATATTAGGGCAGTGCGTGGGGACTGAAACACTTGTTACATAGGCGTGATGGAACTTGTTCCGAATGGTAGCCACTCTTAAGGCAGCATTGTCGGATCACCTTATTATATCACTTATATCATTTGATTCTCGTAGGCAAGATCAGCCGTCCCCTACGTTCAACATTTTCATTCTAGGGAACAAGAGATGTTGCTAACCGAAGGGGATACAATAAGTCTTGATTTGCGCTAACGGTCTTTTAGCAGTTGTAAAACCTTTGTGAAAGCTTAGCATCTTCACTTGTGCGCGCGCGCGCGCGTTCCTTATAGAAATCTGTACTACCTATTAATACTACTACCTTTTTTAATCTATTATTACTCGTCTAGGTAATTATAAAGCTATAGAAATCCTAATTATATTAATCCTTAGTATTATTAGTAAGATATATTACTACCTAGTAACTATATATAGGTAGGAAGATAATATATAAAAATATAGTTATCCTAATCTATATTATCCTTTGTAATATAGCCCCCTACAATTAATTTATACCACTGCGAAAAATAGCGTCCTTAAGTATAAGGAAGAATAGTAATACTACTATATTTATATATATAGAATTTTATAACTTTAAAGTAAATCAAAAAAAGGTGATATTAATAGGTAGTATAGATTTCTATAAGAAATACGCGCGCGCGCGCACAAGGAAAAATGCTAAGATTTCGCAAAGGTTTTGCAACTGCTAATTGGCTTGCCAAGAGATCAGCCCTACAGCCATACTCATATAAATCACGGCCTCATAGCTCTCTAGAGACACCATCTCACTACCTTACTAACACTACCTTCACTATTAGATCTCTTGCTACCGGCACCTTCCCATCAATGATAACTCATCGCTGGCATTTTCAAATATCGCTTACTAAAACACCATCGACTCTACTCCTATTGATATTCCTACCCAGCACGGAGTGTTGCAGCTCCATGCCGCTCTCACGCATATCTCCATCCAAGATTCGGGGTGCAGGTAATGAATCTAGCTTTAAGGCTAAAGACAATAATCTATCTGTCACTTCAACTCAGGTGCGGGCTAGTGCTCGAAGGCGTCGTCGCCAGCGGTGACTAGCAGCTCTCCCAGCATGCTAGGGAAGTGACGGCACACACTACCTACTTATGCTTTGCACTCCTTTTCGTCTCTGGAATTTATCTCTTCCGCAGCTCCTTTTCCGTACCTAGGAGGCAGCCTGAGCTGCAAGAACGCTCCTGGGAACCAGTCAGCATGCTCCCTGATGCCCTCCCTGCCTTCGCCGGCATCCCACCTCTCGATGAAATCCCCTATTTCACAGAGGATCGCGGTGATCCAGGTTCTGTGGAACGGCTGTTGACTGGATGGTCAGTCGCAACTCGCGAGGAGCATATGGAGATCTCATAACCAACTTCCAACCAGCATGGACCCGACCGCAGCGAGACGTGGGGGCCTAGAGCTAAGTCATCGGTCAGCCAATGAGATTTCTGTATGGCCTCACCTTATCGTTTTCCCACCTTGACAAGATGGGTACCAATCTGCCTCGAGCATCTTGCTGGCAGATGAAACGCAAGGCATACCTATCTCCACCCAAACTTACTTCATAAGATGCTAACCAAGTACAGAGTATGGAATATAGGACCTAACGACAATACCTTCTTGCATAATCCCTTAAACCAGGCCGCTGAAACACTTACTACCTTAATGTGCCCTTGAAGACCGACGATGCAGGTCTCCTTGAAAAGATATTATGTAGGAGTTCGGCCTTGGCAAACTCCTGTATCGGATCCTTTCTGTGAGATCGTCTATATAAGACATGTCAGTGAGCCGCAATTTGACGATCAGTCCCAAGCTTGCAGTTGCATCACACTTTCTCAAACTTTTCTAATCCCACTCAGGATCAACCCCCACACACGGACTATTCGATTCCAATTCGTCCAAGACGGTTACTGTCGGCAGCGCTATTCAACAATGCTCCTACTTATCCTTATCCTCGATGCTGTTGTTCTCTCAGGGGCTACAACCCCGGAACTCCTGAAGCGTCAAGCTGCCACAGATGTTGGAGCACAGGATTGCCTCAACCCTCTGGACTTCGCTCGAGACACGGTATATATTCACAAGCAATGCAAAGATTGACACACTAAAGAGAGACTTGCAGAAAACCACAGGCTGTACTCCGCGCCTATCGACTGAGACAGACGGATCGTGCCCCCTCACTGTATCTCAGGGTGTAAGTTTCTCATCATCTGCGTAATGACTTCGTATTTTCACCTTTATGGCAGCTTACAAGCTTCAAGTGCGCTTCATATTGCCAAAAGACCGTTAGTTGGAACTATGGGAATGAGGTACCCTTCCCAGTTGCTGGCTGTGATCAAAACGACCCATGTACAATTGCAAACACTGAGAGTACCTCATGGACCAATGCATACTCTTTCGAGGTTGGGGGAACGCTAGAGACGCGTAGAAAGAGAGCCGCAGAAGATGAAGACAAATTGAAGGCAGCTTTCAATTTCGGCTCTACATGGACTTGGAGCGAAACGATCACGAACACAACCGCCATTACCCATGTAAGACAAAGCAATCTATCGAAGACTTGTGGATACTGGACATTTGTCCCTTACTACATAACGTAAGAGTGACAAAGTCTACCCGTTGAACCCCACGTATTCTAATGATCTTTCAAAGCTCATGCGGCACCCTTAGCACTGGCGACGAATCCATCTTGGGATATCCGGTCCCAACGGTAAGCTGCGATAATATACAGACCACAGAGAACTGGTGCCAGACCGTGGCATACTTGGACGCGGATGGCAAGCCTGGGGGAGAGACCATTTTTGTAGCAACAAGTTGTCTCGGCGGATGGCCTCTCAGCTTTTGCTGGCAAAATCCAATATACTTACTTCCCGGTGTATCAAGGAACACGACTATTTACAATGATTATGTCCTCGCCCATGAGAATTACGATATGACTTAGCCGCTCGAATCTACATCGATTTGCATGTGCGTGAATGGGGAGCGCCCCTTCAACATGGACAATCCTCCAACGTACGTTTGAGTTATTGGAGCTAGTTTTGCAGGGATACTAACCGTTAGCTAGGCAAACTGTAGGGCCAGAGTAGGTCACTGTGGTGAAATGCGTTTGTGAAAGAGATGAATGAGGGGTGATTCAAGGGCAGCTTAGCTAATTGGGAAGATTTCTGGCAAGGTACCGTCGGCAAGGTCAGGGATCTTAGGTAAGGGGCTTAGAACAAGGAGGGGCGAGGAATGAGGGAATGTTTTCCTTAACATAGAAATCTCAAGGATGATTTAGGGGCCAGGATGTTTGTAAACCTGTATGGTCAACAAACTATCTCTAAAAGGATTTGAGAGCCCTTCTCTTCGCTTCTATATCTGCTTCTCCCAAATGTTACATGAACCCTGAGGACAACAACCCACGTCCTATGGTCTTGTAAAACCCCCCTGAGCCACCGTCATATTTGTAGTACATGTACCTTCCTATCCATCATGACCGAAGCCCCACTCCGTAATAATCTTCTTATTTCATATTCACGTGTCCCCTAGTATACCAATAACCCTCTTATTCCACTAGATTTTGACCTCACCCTCCCGTATCACTCAATGTCCTGCATATTAATATTATTCTACCATGGCATTTTGCGTGTAATTGCGGGACACGCTATGAATGTAGCGTTAGGCGTGATAGAGCTGATGTGGGTGGATATCAAGGGGTGGATGGTCGAGAGGAGGGTTGTGAGCTAGATCGAGATGGATGGTAGCTTGCGACTTGTTGTTATAGGTCAGAATATTATTATGGCTCGTAAAGACGGCAGTAAGAGATTACTTACCGTTAAGTTGGCTGAGAGCCTTGCTCAGACGAATCGACCATGGTAATCAACAGCACCGTTTCCTTCTATATTGCCCCATCTCTTGCTATCGTCTGTAGGTACAGAGATCCTAATTGATACGCCCCTAAACAGCTCCAAACTCCGTAATAATGATATGGGCTAGTACATCGGGGCTGCTGAATTGGTGGCGAAGGAGTGGTACTGAGCATGAGCCGATGTCGCGAGGAAGAAAGATATCGCAATAGACCCAAATGAAACTGTATACATTGGCGGCGCGCGTTGCCTTTTCAGTGCATCAGAAGAAGAGGTAATATCACTCAGTCCGTAGTCTGTGCTGCATGTCTGTGGCAGACTAGAGCTGCAGAATGAGTCCCCGTAGCATGTTCCCTAGAGCGCTTTAGACTTGTCCAGTAGTAGAGGGTATTAGATGGTTATGGCAGGGAGAGAGTGAGCGTGTTGACCATAATATTTCATTGGTGGATCGGGATGTGTTGAAATCTAACAGTTTTGCGCCCAAAGCCTCATAGTCCTAGTGTTGACACCGATTTGATGCCTTCACTCACGATTCTTTCACACGCTCCACCATTGGGCGTACAACTTCCCTATGAATTCCGTGTTAAACTCTAGCGATCGTTCGTTATCAATCCTCAGCTGGCTTTCGGCAGTCGAGCCTTCTTGTACAGGTTCTGTTATCTTGCAGCAATCACACAAAAGGGCGCGTTCCGCTGAGGGTCTACCGCGAGATAAACTACGCGTACCGCCTAACAAACGGCGAGCAAACAGCTTGGAAGTAGACATGTTTAAGGGTACAAAACAAGTGAGCTCTTGAGATGCTCCGTACCAGAAAATTTTCCGATATGCTGATGGCAATACTTTTTCGTAGCATGGATCACCATCACSAGAGACCTTGAGGCAGCAAAGCAACGAGGACTYAATTATTGCCGATCCCGTCTCATCCTCATACCCGGAATGCCTCAGGCTGGGAGAGGACGTATCAACCATGCGAGAGACGTTAGCTCTGCATGGTATGTATATTAGCCTGGATAAGCTCGAGACCTATCCACCGTATAAACAATTTCATGACGATATTATGGATATGCTGGCGGGAAAGCGTAGTTCGCCAGGCATGGATGACAGCGAAGCTAAGAGACTGGTAACATGGCTCAAGCGCAACAACACTTTACACGAAAAGGAAATCTTGCATCACATCGTCACTACCCTAGTACCATTGAAAAGTCGGACTCGGAAGCTGCAACCCTTCCAGGACCATTGCATGGAGAATAAGAGCTCCAATCCTCCACCAACTCTAGGCAACACTAATCAGCAGCCAGATCACGAATTTGGCGAAGTCATCGAGTTTAGTGAAGACCGCCTTTCATATTCCACTGCTTCTTACCTGTGCGAAAGATTTCTTCCTTCATGGAACAAGGGTCAAGTTAAGAGTCTCTAAAAAGCTATGGAGAAAAAAGTCGGGATCAGTGAGCCTTGCCCTGATTATTGATTCGGCCTTGAATTGGATATGCATCCAAATTTCAACAACTCAGACATCTATGAATATACGCGGGTCCTTATTGGTGTGGAATCGAATCTCCTTTACCCATTCTTCATCGTTGAAGGCATGGCCGATGGAGGCAGTCTTGCCGACGCAGAAAATCAGGCAGCTCGTGGTGGAGCAACATTGGTCTATGCTCGCCGAATACTGAACCACAAAGCAGGCCTCCCTCATTCCACTGGCCCAGATAAGCAATCCTTTGCATTTTCAATGACACTCAACGCCTACAGTGCCCGCGTATGGGTACACTGGTGCGAAATGCAGCCTAGGGAAGCGAATGTTGGTACCGAAGACAGAACGTTCCTGACAAACGAGTATTGCGAGACATACCACATGGACGCTTTGGCTTCTCATGGCTTCTTTAACCCGGAAGATGTGCAGGATCTAAAGAGGACGTTAAATAATATCTTGGATTGGGGATGTCTGCAACGTAAGAGGGAAATGGACGATGTCCTTAAGACATTAAGAGAGAAAGGGACGGAGAAGCGGGACCAACAAACGAACGGGGATGATGAATAGGGAAACAAGAGGCTGAGAAATAACAAGTGAAGGTTCGTGTTATATAGAGGCTTAGAGATTAGGGTTTGCGACTTAACTAAGAGTCGGGTTTGCATGACATGCTATGACCCTTGTTAYAAGAAGTACAAAGCAATCAAGACATCTCAATGGGACATTGAAGCTCCGTCAAAGAGTTCTATGCCTTCTCTCTAAAACCCTATATGATCTTCCTCCCGCTCGCGAAAGATACATCGCCGGCTGGATATTGCAACTCTAAGTCCTGTTATCTGTTTTTATCTAGTCTTAATTGGGCGAAACAGATACTGTGCCTAGAACCCTCACTCTTAGGCATATGCTAGTCCTATATAAACAGGAACAACATTAATAAGTGCATTAACAAGTTCGAAAACAGTAGGTCCTATGCACAGATTGCCGCCACAGAAACCCTACCCCTAGTTCCCACAAGTAGGACACCAATAATCTCACCGTCACTGGCTAGCACACTGCCAGTCAGTCCCCCTAACACGCGACAGGAAGAGATGAATCTAGTATAGATAGAAAAAGCCTACTATTTAAAAAGTACCCCCTAAAAAAATATAATTCCTTGATTATATATTTATTATATATATATTATTGTTACGGTTCTTAAAAATACTCCTTTTCTAAATTTTTTTATATCCTTTTTACTTTTCCTACTTAGTACTTATTTTCTAAAATTCCTAGGCTTATTTATTACTTTAGTTACTTAGTGTCACGGTTCTTTAATACTTATTATTAATACTTTCTTACGACACTTCCTTATAATACTTCCTTATGATACTTCTTTCTAATATGATACTTAGGCGTGCTGAATACTATAATACCCTTTTTTAATATTTTATATTATATATTTAAGTATTARTAATYTYYCTTYYTTYTTTTCTTTCTTTATCTTTATCTTATATATTAGATATTACTTATAGATARGAYTTTRRAATCYTAATCTAATACCTCTATACCTTATATTTATAATATTATAAAGATTATAATTATAATTTAATATTATTAACTCTACCTCATTATTATTAAATTTTTAAAAAAAAATATAAAAACTTTTCTTAATACCTTTTTAAATATAGGTAAGTTTATAAGGTTTATCTTAATTAATAAAATTTTTTTTATCTTTATTTTAAGCCTATAAAACCCTACTCTAATAGATATAATTAATAATATTATTAAAATTTTTAAGAAAGGAATTAAGATTTTTTAAAATAAAATTAATATTTAAATTTTTTTAACTACCCTAGCTTAATACTAGGATTATATTATTATTATTTAAATTAAGAGGGACTAAGTACTTAAAAAATCTTAAGATATTAATTAAATTTTAGAGATTTTAGAGGCTAGAACTTAGGACCTTTAACTTTATATAAAGTAGCTTTAATAGAGTCTTTAATAAGCTTAATAAGCTATCCCCTTAACTTTAATAATATTTATATTTTATATATACTTAGCTAAATATCTAGACCTACTTAAGTTTAATAGAAAATAAGATAAYTTAAAGGGATTTAAATTTAAGCTCTAATAGAAGCTCTATATAAATAAGGATTAGTTTTCTTTAGAAAATAATAAATTAATATATACCTTTTCTTAATTAATAAATAAAGTTATAATTTAATTTTTATCTTAAGTTAGTAAGCTAGAGAGTTTTATTATAATTTTTAATATAAATTAATTTTATATTATTTTAAAACTAAGCTTTAAGGACTCTAACTATAAGAGTATAATTTAGAAGAAGATTATTTTATTAAAATAAATAAATAAATTATTTCTTTTTTAAGTACCTTACTAACTTCTAATATTAGATTAAGAATATAAGATATAATAAAACTAACTAATATTTCTACTTTTAGAATAGTCTTAGTAGAGAACTCTAAACTTATTTAATTATTATAGATATTAAGGCTTTTACTTTTAATTAATTTATTATTAAGTATTAACTCTTAGATAATTATTACTACTTAGTTAAGCTAGCTCCTTTTTTTATATATATTATTATAATTATTATAATCTCTATTATTACTAGGAATTTATTTACTATTTATATATTAATTTATAACTTTAATATTATGATAGACCTCTTTATAATAAACCCTTATTCTTATATTAGTCTTTAGGGCCCTTTAACTACCTAAGAATATTAATATTATATTAATAATTTTTTATATCTTTATTATAGCGATCTAGGCTACTTAGCCTAAGATTATAAGAAGAAAAAATAAGCTTAGGTTATTTATAATATTTAAATTAATTTTATTAATTTTACTTTTATACTAGCTACTCCTTTTAAGTAAGGAAAAGCTTAATCTTTATATATAGTTATATACTAAAACCTCCTAATTATATTTAAATTTTAATATATTTTTTAGTACCTAATAAGAAGCTATTATTTAAAAAGATTTCTAAAAATTATTTTATATCTAGATATATTCTTAGATATAAAGATAATAAAATTTTTATAACTTAATTTTCTAATATTAATATTATTACTAATTTTCTTAATATAATTTATATAATAATTAACTTTTTTTCTTATTTTAATCTTAAAATATTTTAATAATTAAAAGGTTTTAATAGCTAGCTAATTATTATAAGCCTTATAACTTAATATACTTAGGTTTAAGTAATTATTTTAGGGTATCTTATTAACTTAATAACTTTTTTTTAATTCTTTTATTTAATAAACTTATTATTCTTAGGTTATCTTAGTTAGAATAATATTAAGTTATAATCTATTTATATTTTAAAGGAAATTTAATCTTTTTAAAACTATTATCTCCTCTTAATAGTATTAAGCTTAAAGAAGTCTTTATAATACTTAATATTTCTATACCCTAAGAGTCTTAAAACTCTTTAAAAATCTAATTTATTAATACTACCCCTTTTACTTATATTATTAAATAGTTTAGAATTAAGCTTTTTTTAACTACTATATAAAATATTAAGAAGGTATTAGCTTTAAAGACTTATATTAACTTAATTATAATTTTTTTTATAGAATATTATAACTATCTAAATATATTTTTTTAGAATAAGATAAATAAGCTATTACCTTATAAACTTTATAATTATAAAATTAAGTTATAACTTAGTAAAGAATTAAGTTATAGCCTTTTTTATAATATATCTTAAAATAAGCTTAAGGTCCTTAAGAAATTCTTAAATAAAAATTTAATTAAGGGCTTTATTTAGTTAAGTATTTTATTTATTATTTTTTTAATACTCTTTATTTATAAGCTAAGTAAAAGCCTCTATTTCTATATAAATTATAAGGCTTTAAATATTATTATAATAAAAAATTAATATTTATTCTTCCTAATCTAGGAAATCTTTATTTAAATTTATTATATAAAGTACTTTACTAAGCTTAATATTATTACTATTTTTAATAAAATCTAAATAATAATAAAAGAGGAATAAAAAATTATCTTCTAAATTTACTATAGCTTATATAAGTCCTTAGTTATACTCTTTAAATTAATAAATATCCTATTAACCTTTTAAAAATATATTAATAACATCTTTTATAAATACCTTAATAATTTTTATATAGCTTATATTAATAATGTTCTAATTTATAGTAACTTAAAAATAGAATATAAAAAATATATATAAAAAGTCTTAAAATAATTATATAAAGTAGGTTTATAGGTAAATATTAATAAATATATCTTTTTTATTATAAAAGTTAAATATCTTAGTTTAAAAATTATTATTTAAAGAATTTAAATAGACTTAGAAAAAGTTTTTATTATAATAGATTAGTTACCTCTAAAGAATATAAAAAATATTTAAAGCTTCCTTAGCTTTACTAACTTTTATTAATAATTTATTTAAGGATTTTTTATTATAACTAGCCCTTTAATAAAGCTTATTAAAAAGGATTATACCTTTAATTAAACCTTAGAATATTAGGCTACTTTTAATAACTTAAAAAAGTTTTTATTTTTATTTTTATCTTTCTATACTTTAACCTAAAAAAAGAAATTATAGTAGAAATTAATATCTTAAATTATATTATTATTAAAGTCCTATCTTAATATAATAATAAAAGATAATTTTAATTAATAGCTTATTTCTCTTCTAAAATATTCTTAGCTAAATATAATTATAAAATTTATAATAAAGAGCTCCTAGCTATTATTTAAGTATTTAAAATTTAATATTTAAAACTTAAAGAGATTAAGAAATTAATTATAATAATTTCTAACTATAAGAACTTAAAATATTTTATAATTATTAAGTTATTAAGTTATTAATAAGCTTATTAGTTAGAATTTTTTTTTTAGTTTAATTTTAAAATTATTTATTATTTAAAAGACTTAAATAAATAGGTTAATATTTTTACTTATTAAATAAGAGACCTTCTTAAGAGGGAAGATAATAAGTATTATAAATATTAATAATAAACTATTCTAAAGCCTAAAAATATTAAGACCTCTTTATTTTAGGTTTTACTTATTCTTATTAATATTAAAACTTTTTTAGAAATTATACCTAACTCCTAGAAATTAAGCCTAGATTTAAAAAATAAACTTAAAATATTTAATTTAAATAATTTAATTTAGGTTATTTATTTAAAAAATAAATAAATTTAAAAAATCCTTACTATATTTACTTTTAAAAAATAGAAATTAAAAGGGTTTCTCTTATTAAAGTATAAAGCCTAGGAAGGATATATTTATTATAAAAACTATCTTTTTATTCCTAATAATAATAAGCTTAGATTATAATTAATTTAAAAAGGTTATAATATTTTTATAGCTAGCTATCTAAGCTAAGTAAAAACTTATAAGATTTTAAATTATTATTATTACTAGCTAAGACTCTTTATAAATATAAAGAAGTTTATTTAAAATTATTATCTTTACTTTTATATTAAAGTTTTTAAGAAATATTATTATAATATTTTAAAATTTTTAAAAGTCTTTAACCGCTACTAGTCTTATATCTCTATAGATTTTATTATAGCCCTYTTATTAAATAAGGATTTCTTTAGCTAATAATATTCTAATATTCTTATTATAGTTAATTAATTAATTAAGAGGAAAATATATATTTTTATAGACTTTATTACTATTAAAGATACTATCTTAATATTTTATACCTTTATATAAAAGAATTATAATTTATTGTTCTTTATTATTATAGATTAAGATACTTAGTTTAAAAATTATTTTTAATATAAACTTTATTCTTAAATAGATATAAAAGCTAATTTATTTATAACTTTTTACCCTAAAATTAATAGGTAAATAAAAAATATAAATATAATAATAAAGTAATATCTTTAAATATTTATTAATTTCTTTTAAGATAATTAGGTTAAATAGTTATCTTTAATTAAGTTTATAACTAATAATTACTTTTTAGAGATAATTTAATATATTCCCTTCTTTATAGACTTAGGCTAGTACCTTTATATAAGAATAGAACTAAAATCTTATTAAATAGACCCTATTAATAAAAAAGATATTTATAATTAATTTTAGGCTAACTAATTCACTAAAAAAATAGACTAGATAAATAAGGTTTTATAAGAATAAATAAAGCTAGCTTAAGCTAGYTAAAAAGAATTTATTAATAAATATTATTAATTTATATTAAAATATATTATTAAAGATTTTATCTAGCTTAATATTTAAAACCTTTAAACTTAATAGGCTATAAAGAAGCTTTTAAATAAATTTAAAAACTTTTTTCTTATTATTTAAGTAATTAATTCTTATACTTATTATTTAAAGCTCCCTTTAAACTAATTTTACTATAATATTTTTTATACTAGCTTTTTTAGGCTTACTATTAATAACCTATTCCTAAGTTAGATTCTTTTAATATTATATCCTATAATTAATATCTAAGGTTATAAATACTATCTTATAATAACTATTATTAACTCTAAAATTAAATATTCCTAACTAAAATTTAATATATATTAAGAAGGTTTTAATAGGCCTTCTTAAAAATTATTTATAAATATATATAACTTTATTATTATTTTAAAGATTTATTTTTCCTAGTATCTAAACTATCCTAATTATAAAACTTAAGCCACTTTTAAAGTAAGACTAAAGGACTTTTAAGAATTAAATAACTTAGAATTAAATATAAATAACTTTAAACCTAACTCTAATAATAATAGCGAGGATTTATTTATAAATTAATAATATTAAGTATTTATCTAGAAGTATAGACCTTAAAAGGAAAATATTATTATAATTCTTTAATATTTATTATTAATACTTTTTTATAATACTTCCTTATAATACTTCCTTATAATAYTTTYTTTTAATATAATACTTAGGCGTGCTGAACACTATAATACCCTTTTTTAATATTTTATATTATATATTTAARTATTAGTAATTTCCTTTTCTTTTTTTCTTTCTTTATCTTTATCTTATAYATTAGATATTACTTATAGATAGGACTTTAGAATCCTAATCTAACACCTCCATACCTTATATTTATAATACTTAGTATTTACTTTAGCTACCTAATATTTATTATCTTATATATATAAGTATTAGTAATCTCCCTTTTAAAATTTCTCTTCTTATATTTATCTTATAAATTAGATATTATTTATAGATAGGACTTTAAAATCTTAATCTAATACCTTTATACCTTATAATTATAATATTATAAATATTATTATTATAATTTAATATTATTAACTCTATCTTATTATTACTAAATTTTTTAATATAAACTTTTTCTTAATATAAGAATTTTAAAAAATATTTTATTTATACCTTAATACTTCCTTGAATATAGATAAGTTTATAAGGTTTATTTTAATTAATAAAAGTTTTTTTATCTTTATTTTAGATTTATAAAACCCTACTTTAATAAATATTATTAATAATATTATAAAGATCTTTGAAAAAGGAATTAAAATTTCTTAAAATATAATTAATATCTAGACCTTTTTAATAATTTTAACTTAATATTAGGATTATATTATTATTATTTAAATTAAAAGGAACTAAGTACTAGAAGATTTTTAAAATATTAATTAAATTTTAGAGGTTTTAAAGGTTAAAACTTAGAACCTTTAACTCTATATTAAGTAACTTTAATAGAGTTTTTAATAATCTTAATAAGTTATCTTTTTAGCTTTAGTAATACTTATATTTTATATATACTTTATTAAATATCTAGACTTACCTAAGTTTAATAGAAAATAAGATAATTTAAAGAGATTTAAATTTAAACTTACGCCGCGCAACGGGTTGGGTCGGCTTATTCTTGGCAGGTTTTCAAACATTTCTTCTTTCCTTAATAAATTTTTATCCCTCTATGTAATTTTGATACTAGTACATAAATTGAAAGCTCTGCTTAAGGGCTTTAAAATGATGCCTTAATCACGCTAAGCTAATCTAGGTTAGTTGAGCTATTAGCGCATTAAGTTGTTAGGTTAGGTTAGGTTAAGCTAAAAKGTCCTAACTTAACCCAATTTTGAGTGCCCGTTTTAAAACTTTAATACCTCCACTAATCTACATATTTTAGCGTGATTAGGGCATTATTTTAAAGCCCTTAAATAGGGCTTTCAATCCGTATGCTAATATTAAAATTATATAGAGGAATAAAAGAGTTATTCAAGAAAGAGAGCGAAAAAGTTAAAAGCTTAGTAAAAACCCATTACGCGGCGTATTTAAACTTTAATAAAAGCTCTAAATAAATAAAGATTAATTTTCTTTAGAATATAATAAACTAATTTATATCTTCTTTTAATTAGTAAATAAAGTTATAATTTAATTTTTATCTTAAGTTAGTAGGCTAGATAATCTTATTATAATCTTTAATATAAATTAGTTTTATACTATTTTAAAACTAAGCTTTAAGGATCTTAATTATAAGAATATAGCTTAGAAGAAGATTATTATATTTAAATAAATAAATTATCTCTTTAAGTATCTTACTAACTTTTAATATCAAATTAAAGATATAAGATATAATAAGACTAACTAATATTTCTATTTTTAAAATAGTTTTAATAAGGAGCTTTAAAGCTATCTAGTTATTATAAATATTAAGTCTCTTATTTTTAATTAACTTATTATTGAATATTAATTCTTAAATATATATTATTATCTTATTAGGCTAGCTATCCTCTTTATATATATTATTATAATTATTATTATTATTATTATTATTATTACTAGAAATTTACTTATTATTTATATATTAATTTATAATTCTAATACTATAATAGACTTCTTTATAATAAATCCTTATCTTTATATTAGCTTTTAGGGTCTTCTAACTACTTAAGAATAGTAGTATTATATTAATAATATCTTATATCTTTATTATAGTAATCTAAGCTACTTAATTAAAAATTATAAAAAATAAATAAGCTTAAGCTACTTATAATATTTAAGTTAACTTTATTAACTTTATTCTTATATTAGCTACTCCCTCTAAGTAAGGAAAAGCCTAGTTTTTATATATTATTATATATTAAGACTCTATAATTATATTTAAATTTTAGTATATTTCTTACTACTTAATAAGAAGCTATTATTTAAAAGAATTCTTAAAAATTATCTTATATTTAAATATACTCTTAGATATAAAGATAATAAAGTTTTTATAATTTAATTCTTTAAAATTAGTATTATTACTAATTTTTTTAATATAATTTATATAAAAACTAACTTTTTTTTTATCTTAACCTTAAAATACTTTAATAATTAGAAGGCTTTAATAGCTAGCTAATTATTATAAGCTTTATAACTTAATATATTTAAGTTTAAGTCATTATTTTAAGATATCTTATTAACTTAATAACTTTTTTTAACTTTTTTATTTAATAAACCTATTATTTTTAGGCTATTTTAATTAAAATAATATTAAGCTATAATATATTTATACCTTAAAGAAAACTTAATCTCTTTAGAAATATTATTACTTAATAATCTTAAGCCTAAGGTAGTCTTTATAACTTTTAATATTTAAGTACTCTTTTTTATATCTTTTATACTCTAAACTCCTTTAGAAATTTAATTTATTAGTATTATCTTCTTTACCTATATTATAATATAGCTTAGAATTAAACTCTTTATAATTATTATATAAGATATTAAGAAGATTTTAGCCTTAAAGATTAATATTAATTTAGTTATTATTTTCTTTTTAAAGTACTATAACTATTTAAGTATTTTCTTTTAGAATAAGATAAATAAGCTATCTTTTTATAAATTTTATAATTATAAAATTAAGTTATGTTTTAGTAAGGAATCTAATTATAGCCTTTTTTATAATATATTCTAAAATAAGTTTAAAGTCCTTAAGAAATTCTTAGATAAGAATTTAATTAAAGATTTTATTTAATTAAGTTTTTTATTTATTATTTTTTTTATACTCTTTACCTATAAGTCTAGTAGAGGCATTTATCTCTATATAAATTATAAGGCTTTAAATATTATTATAATAAAAAAYTAGTATTTATTYTTYTTAATTTAARAAAWTTTTATTTAAATTTATTATATAAAGTACTTTATTAAGCTTAATATTATTACTACCTTTAATAAAATTTAAATAGTAATAGATAAAGAATAGAAAACTACTTTTTAAATTTATTATAACTTATATAAATCCTTAATTATATTTTTTAGACTTATTAATACTCTATTAATCTTTTAAGGATATATTAATAATATTCTTTATAAATATCTTAATAACTTTTATATTATTTATAYTAATAATATCCTAATCTATAATAATACTAAGGTAGAATATAAGGAATATATTTAAAAAATCTTAAAATCACTATATAAGATAAGGTTTTAAATTAATATTAATAAATATACTTTTTTAATTATTAAAGTTAAGTATCTTAGCTTAATTATTATTATTTATAAAATTTAAATAAACTTAGAAAAAGTTTTTATTATAATAAATTAATTATCTTTAAAAAATATTAAGAATATTTAAAGCTTCCTTAACTTTACTAACTTTAATTTATAATTAATTTAAAGGTTTTTTATTATTATTAGCCCCTTAACTAAGCTTATTAAAAAAGATTAATCTTTTATTTAAATTTTAAAGTATTAAGCTATCTTTAATAATCTTAAAAAAAAATTTATTTTAATTTTAATCCTTCTTTACTTTAACTTAGAAAAAGAAATTATTATAGAGATTAATATTTCAAATTATATTATTACTAAGGTTCTATCTTAATATAATAATAAAGATTAATTTTAATCAATTATTTACTTCTTTAGTAAAATATTTTTAATAGAATATAATTATAAGATCTATAATAAGGAATTTCTAATTATTATTTAAGTATCTAAAGTTTAGTATTTAAAATTAAAAGAGATTAAAAAGCTTATTAATATTATCTCTAACTATAAAAACTTAAAGTATTTTATAATTATTAAGTTCTTAAGTTATTACTAAGTTTAATAATTAAAATTCTTTTTTTAATTTAACTTTAAGATTATTTATTATTTTAAAGACTTAAATAAATAAACTAATATATTTACTTACTAATTAAGAGACCCCCTTAGGAGAGAAGATAATAAGTATTATAAATATTAATAATAAATTATTTTAAAGTTTAGAAATATAAATACCTCTTTTATTTAGGTTTTTCTAGCCTTTATTAATATTAAATTATTATTAGAAATAATATCTAGCTCCTCTAACTTAAGCTTTAATTTTAAAGATAAACTTATAAAATTTAATTTAAATAATTTAATCTAAGTTACTTATATAAAAAGTAAATAAATTTAGAAAATCTTTACTATACTTATCTTTAAAGATTAAAAAATAAAAGGGTTTTCTTTATTAAAATATAAAGCTTAAGAAGATTTTATTTATTATAAAGATTAGCTTTTTATTCTAAATAATAAGGAACTTAAGTTATAATTAATTTAAGAAAATTATAATATCTTTATTATTAACTACTTAAAAAAGGTAAAGATTTATAAAATTTTAAATTACTATTATTATTAGCTAAGCCTTTTTATTAATATTAAAAGATTTATTTAAAATTACTATCCTTACTTATATACTAAAGTCTTTAAGAAGTATTATTATAATATTCTAAGTTTTTAAAAGTTTTTAATTATTACTAGTTATATATCTCTATAGATTATATTATAATATTATTATTAAATAAAGATTATTTTAATTAATAATACTTTAATATTCTAGTTATAGTAGATTATTTTATTTAAAAAAAAGATATATATTTCTATAAATTTTATTACTATTAAAAATACTATCTTAGTATTTTATATTTTTATATAAAAAGACTATACCTTATTATTTTCTATTATTATAAATTAAGATATTTAATTTAAAAGCTACTTTTACTATGAATTTTATTTATAAATAAATATTAAAGTTAACTTATTTATTATTTTTTACCTTAAAACTAATAGTTAAATAGAAAATATTAATATAATTATAAAATAATATCTTTAAATTTTTTATATTTTTTATAAAATAATTAGGCTAAATAGCTACCTTTAATTAAATTTATAATTAATAATTATTTTTTAGAAATAATTTTATATACCTTTTTTTTAACTAACTTAAGTTAGTATTTATAGATAGGATTAAAATTTAAGTCTTATTAAGCTAACCCTACTAATAATAAAGAAATACAAGATTAATTTAAGGTAGATTTATTTAATAAAAAAATAAATTAAGTTAATAAAATTTTTTAGAAATAAATAAAACTTATCTAAGCTAGCTAAAAAAAATTTATTAATAAATATTATTAATTAGTTTTTAAATATATAATTAAGGACCTTTTTTAGCAAAATATTTAGAACTTTAAACTTAATAACTTAATAATAGTGTCACGGTACCAAGCGTTATATATCCAAATATCCACGATCTCTACGAATTAGTAGGGTCGCGTGCCTTTTGCCGTATAGTCGACTGGGATACGGGGTCAGTCCATAATAAATAGTAGCAACAGCGGTGGTTTAATCCTATCCTATTTAGATTTCCTACTATTTTCTAGGGTCCGCGCGATTAAATAGCTAGTTTAGGTTAGACTATTATAGATTATTCTTACTATAGTTAATAGCCTAGCTTATAGGGTTATTACCTAGGGGTATCTATATAAATAGGTTAGATCTACCTAGCGTAAGGGCACGTATTCTGTTCTCTTTAGGGGGGGCAGATGTCACGGTACCAAGCGTTATATATCCAAATATCCACGATCTCTATGAATTAGTAGGGTCGCGTGCCTTTTACTGTGTGGTCGACTAGGATGTAGGGTCAGTCCATAACAAATAGGCTTTTAAATAAGTTTAAAGGGCTATTTTTTATTATTTAAGTTATTAATTTTTGAGCTTATTACCTAAAGCTTCCTTTAAACTAATTTTATTATAATATTTTTTATATTAGCTTTTTTAAGTTTATTATTAATAATTTTTTTTAAATTAAATACCTTCTATACTCTATTCTATAATTAATTCTTAAGATGATAAATATTGTCTTATAATAATTATTTTTAATTCTAAAATAAAGTACTCCTATCTAGAATTTAATATATAATAAAAGAGTTTTAATAGGCCTTCTTAAAAACCTTTTAAATATATTTAAAAATTTATAGTTATATTAAAAACTTATTTTTTTTAATATTTTAATTATTTAAGTTATAAAATTTAGGCTATCTTTAAGATTAAACCTAAGAACTTTAATAAATTAAGTAACTTTAATTTTAATATAAAAGACTTTAAGCTAGATTTTAATAATAATAATAATAAACCTTTCTTTTTAATAGATTAGGACTAAATATCTATTTAAAAATATAAATATTAAAGAGGAGGTATTATTATAATTCTTAAAAAAACTTTTTTTTAAATTTTTTTATATTCTTTTTATCTTTCCTACTTAGTACTTATTTTCTAAAATTCCTAAAGTTTATTTATTATTTTAGTTATCTTAATTATTATATAAGTTATCTAGTATTTATTACTTTATATATATAAGTACTAGTAATTCTTCTCTTAAAATTTCTCTCTTTATATTTATCTTATAAATTAGATATTATTTATAGATAGGACTTTAGAATCCTAATTTACTACCTCTATACCTTATAATTATATTTATTATATATTTATTATATATTTATTATATATTTATTATATATTTATTATATATTTTATTATATATTTATTATATATTTATTATATATTTATTATATATTTATTATATATTTATTATTTACTTTGTTAATCTTATTATATATATTCTTAGTGTCTAGCTCCTTTGCTAACTTTAAAAGTGAACGCTTCTTAATTATGATTTGACTGTCGCTCTCATATGTAATCAGCGCGGTATAGGAGAAGAGGAAGCTAAGAGCAGACGTCTACAGCCCTCTGTTGCACTATTTTACGCTCTCAAACTGATCTTTAGCGCCTGTGGTATTGGCAGTAGTGCTTAGGGTATATATTGCAACACTTATAGTTCTAAAGAACATTCGATTGGTTGTCTAGACTAAATAGATATTTGTTTGCCTAGTGAGCAAGTATCTCACGAAGAAGTCACTAGTAGTGTAGTATAATAATTAAAGTAGAGTTAGCTAGCCTATGATCCGCATCTACCTTTAAAAGTTATAAAGCTTATTATAGTCTAGCTTCTTATTAATATAAGCTATAATACTATGATTAAAGGCTACTATGTTAGGACTTTTCTCGCTTCTATAGTAGGACGTAGGTAAAGTGAATATATATAAATACTCTAGTTTATCTTTAAATTAAAGTAGTAGCTATCCTTTAATATACTACTTTTACTAGTCTATTACAATCTATCTTTTATACTTTATTTATGTAATTAGTTTAATATTAACTTTTTAAATAAGTTTAAGTTAGCTATCTTATATTTAATATAATTTAAATAATAAGAAGAGTAGTATTCCTTTAGGAGATTCTATACTTACTAATTAACTAGGACTAAAGCAACTTTAGAAAACCCCTTAATAATATAAACTACTGTGAGATAACTATTAATTAACTAGAATTTACTTCTTTATAATAGTTACTTCGCTGATCTCTTTCCCAGCGTCAAAGCTGTTTATAGGCTTAACGTAATTTTAGTATTTATGTGGAAAGTAAAGAGGGATATAAGAAAGCTAGCTTAAGGATAAAGAAATACTTTAAAAAAATTCCCTTCTGCATAAATCCTAGGATTTGGCTATAACTTTATATGAAAAGGATTTGACTTAATAAAAACTATTACTTAAGGACTTCTAGTTAGCTATAGGAGAGGATAATAAAACATTAAATAATATTTTCTTTAGTAGACTCTCTATATTCTATCTAGGTAATAAATTAAGACTTTTTAGATTACTTAACTAATAAAGCTTAATATCTAGTAAAATTAATAATAGTAAGTAGAAAGGTAATAGTAATAAATTAATAAGATATATAAGCTTTAAAGTAACTAGATATAGTACCTAGTAATGCTAACTATATAGATATAAAGTCATAAGTTACTTAAACTAATAATAATACTAAACCCTTCTCTTAATTCTTTATTAGAATTCTAACTTACTTTAGATATTATATCTACTAATTATATACTAGTTTTAAGTCTAGCCTTTATTATATATAACTTAGATACTTTATATTTACTTACTTAACTACTCTTCTATATATATATTATAAGATATAAGCTTAAGCCTAGCTATAGTATTTAAACTAATTATCTTATACTCTTAAACTTATAAGTTGCTCCTTAGTAGTAAATATAACTACTTTTAACTTTAACGTAGCTATTATAAGTCTATTATAAAGTTAATATTAGAAATAGAACTCTGAGACTTAAGTTAGAAGGAAAACATTAAAGACTTAACTTAGTTATATTAGATATGTAATACTAACTACTATTAATAATAAGGTTAACAGTACTACTATATCTAGAGTAAGAATTAGGCTAAATATCTTTGACTAGAAGCCCCTTTTAAGCAAGAGAGGCTATAAGCCTAGATCCATAAGCTTTTCTATAATATTAGCTATACAGTTTAAATTCCTAGGCAAGATAGAAGCATACTCTATAGCATTTAAAAAGAGAAATAGAAAGTCTAGGTTTAAGGGCTAAGATTGATAATAAGTCTATAGGTAAGACTTTTAATGTTAAATTCTTAATATAAAAGAGTCTAAAACGTAGTAAGGCTAGGTATAGTAAGCTAATAGGATTTATTATATAAAGCTATTATTTAGAAATATGTCATAGTTCTTTAATACTTATTATTAACACTTCCTTATAACATTTCCTTATAATACTTCCTTATAATATTTTCTTTTAATATAATACTTAGGTGTGCTAAATACTATAATACTCTTTATTTAATATTTTATATTATATATTTAAGTACTAGTAACCTTTTTTCCTCCTTTTTTTTCTTTATCTTTATTTTATATATTAGATATTATTTATAGATAAAACTTTAAAATCCTAATTTAATACTTTTATACCTTATAATTATAATTTAATATTATTAACTCTACTTTATTATTACTAAATTTTTAAAAAATATAAAACCTTTTCTTAATACTTCTTTAAATATAAATAAGTTTATAAGGTTTATTTTAATTAATAAATAACCCTTTATCTTTACTTTAGGCCTATAAAACCTTATTTTAATAGATATAATTAATAATATTATAAAAATCTCTAAAAAAGGAACTAAAACTTTTTAAAATATAATTAATATCTAAACTTTTTTAACTATCTTAATTTAATACTAGGATTATATTATTATTATTTAAACTAAAAAAGATTAAGTACTTAAAGATTCTGAGATACTAATTAAATTTTAGAAATATTAAAGGTTAAAACTTAGAATCTTTAACTCTATATAAAGTAATTTTAATAGAGCCTTTAATAAACTTAATAAACTACCCCTTTAACTTTAATAATATTTATATTTTATATATATTTAATTAAACATTTAGACCTACTAAAGTTTAATAGAAAATAAGATAATTTAAAAAGATTTAAATTTAAGTTTTAATAAAAGCTCTATATAAATAAAGATTAATTTCCTTTAAAAAATAATAAATTAATATATACCTTTTCTTAATTAGTAAATAAAGATATAATTTAATTTCTATCTTAAGTTAATAAGCTAAGGAATTTTATTATAATCTTTAATATAAATTAATTTTATATTATCTTAAAACTAAGCTTTAGAGATTTTAACTATAAAAATATAACTTAAAAGAAGATTATTTTATTTAAATAAATAAATTATCTTTTTTTTAAGTACCTTACTAACTTCTAATATTAAATTAAGGATATAAGGTATAATAAGATTAATTAATATTTTTATTTTTAGAATAATTTTAGTAGAGAACTTTAAATCTATTTAATTATTATAAATATTAAGGCCTTTACTTTTAATTAACTTATTATTAAATATTAACTTTTAGATAATTATTACTACTTTATTAAGCTAACTCTTTTTTATATATATATTATTACATCTACAAAAGTTTTTTGGATGAGTTTT
>KE598573.1:700574-711646 GCA_000444155.1 Cladonia macilenta KoLRI003786
ATAAAATTAAATAAGTAAATATAATTACTTTATTTAATTTTATTTAATCTTATTTAATCTCATTTAAAACTTATCTATAAAAAACATTTATAGATGTACTATTAATAATTTATTCCTAAGTTAGATTCTTTTAGTATTATATTTTATAATTAATATTTAAGGTTATAAATATTATCTTATAATAGTTATTATTAATTCTAAGATTAAATATTCCTAACTAATATTTAATATATATTAAGAAGATTTTAATAGGCCTTCTTAAAAATTATTTATAAATATATATAATTTTATTATTATTTTAGAAGCTTATTTTTTTTAATATCTAGACTATTTTAACTATAAAACTTAGGCTACTTTTAAAGTAAGACTAAAAAACTTTTAAGAATTAAATAATTTAAAATTAAATATAAATAATTTTAAACCTAACTCTAATAATAATAATAAGGATTTATTTATAAATTAGTAATATTAAGTATCTATTTAAAAATATAAATTTTAAAAGGAAGATATTATTATAGTTTTTTAATACTTATTAATATTTTTTTATAATATTTCCTTATAATACTTCTTTATAATATTTCTTTTTAATATAATACTTAGGTATACTAAATATTATAATACCCTTTTTTTAATACTTTATATTATATATTTAAGTATTAGTAATCTTTCTTCTTTCTTTTCTTTCTTCATCTTTGTTATGATATTGACCCTACATCCTAGTCGACTACTGGCAAAAGGCACGCGACCCTACTGATTCAGCAGAGATCGTAGATATTTAGATATATAACGCTTGGTACTATAACATCTGCCCCCCTAAAGAGAACAGAATGCGCGCCCTCGCGCTGGGTAGGTCCGACCTATTTATATAGGTACCCCTAGGTAATGACCCCGTAAGCCAGGCTACGACCATGGTGGGAATGACCTAGACAGCCCGACCCAAACCAGCTGTCCAATCGCGCGGACCCCAGAAAATGGTGGGAAATCTGAACGGGACGGGATCGAACCACCGCCGTTGCTACCATTTGTCACGATATCGACCCCACATCCCAGTCGACCACTAGCATAAGGCACGCGACCCTACTGATTCAGCAGAGATCGTGGATATTTGGATATATAACGCTTGGTACTGTGACAATCTTCATCTTATACATTAGATATCACTTATAGATAGGACTTTAGAATCCTGATCTAACACCTCTATGCCTTGTAATTGTGACAAAATGCTAGAAATCTATTATAGAATTATATACTAATTAATTTTCGTGTACCTGTCAAGAGATTTATATTTAGTCTAATAGTTTCACTGTCCTGTTTCGAAAGCGTGATCCTAGCGCACCATCTTATGAGCCTTGCATGATTTGTTTTCGCTTTTCAAGCCGTAGGCTAGGGAGTTCAGTCTTAAGGTGTAGATGTATATAGTTCTAAATACCTTACGTTATAGTACTTTGAGACTTTGCGGCATAGAAATGCAATTTTGATTGCCTATAAAAGGTCCAGCCCTAGTCTTACCTACTAGAGGTATCAGAGACTGCTAGACAGCAAGATTAAATGTTTTAGAATTTAGCCGAGCATGAAAGCCAGGGCGTAGGTTAATATTATGGTAAGGGCTGGTGAAAGTGCTAATGGGTACGACTGTGTCAATTCCGCCAGTAACAAGGTTGACTAGCGTAAGCTTGATACTTAACCTTCAGCAAAGCTTCTTCCCAAGACACCGGAGCCACACACCAAAGATGAGAGATGTTGGCTTCCTTACACGCATCGCAAAGCTTTGTGATAATGAAAAGACAGCAACTATTAGAAGTGACAGACACTTTCTAAGCAGATTTGTAGAGGTCACTCGTCTTTTATTGCAGGTAAGTGTGGGGAGCGCTGGATCAGGAGTGATATATCATGTTACACGCATATTGCTTGCCATCCTCGAGTGTTGAGCCATCATGTGTGTTGAGAGGGTCACTCCCAAAGATTCTAGATAGTTAGGCAGGTAATGCAGTCCTAGTCAAACTCGCTGCGCCCAATATTTCGCGGGATCCTAAGTTCTCTCTCTATCAACTCAATCATTTACTCCTTCACCTGGATTTGGAAGCTGACATTATGTCCTATCGCCAAACATGGTTACGTTTGAATGCTTGTGATTGCGACCGATTGCGCTGCGTAGTCTAGTCAGGGTCTCCGCCAAAACGACTTTAACACATAAAAAGGGGGTATCGAAAGATGGCGACTTAACCACCACGGCTTCATTTCTCAACACCACAACAAGTCAATGCTCTCCAACAGATATAAAAAAACCTAAGTTCAAGACCTCGCGCTCTTCGTTCTATGAAAAGCTAGACATCGTCATCGTTCAGAAAATCGTGATGAGCCTAAATGCACCTTCGAAAAAGCGGTCCATGATGTGTTGCAATGCTAGGAGTGGTGAAACACTGCATTGCTTGACTCTCTAAGGTCTATTGAAGAAACTGATTACATACTTGAGGTCTGCGGGGCAATGGCCATCAGGATAGGGGCAGCAGGTGCTAGATTGATGCCGAAATGGAGCAAGGTCCGCTGCAGCAGGGTGAGGGCCCTGTAGCTGAGCTTTTCAGCCAACAAATAGAACTCATGCATTTCTACATTTTGCAGCTTTTAGTCTCATCGGATGAGCAACAAGCACACTTTGGCGTCCAAAGAATGAATAACGGCATGAATGCTGACGCCTAGCGCTGCTAAAGGAAGTATTTCAAGATCGTTAATAATAAAGAAGAAACCATTCGTCCTTGATAGATGATTTCAGTTGATGGAATTGGCTTAGCATATTGGAAGCGTTATGATTGCAGACTCACAAGGTCCTTTCACTCTCTTATGATTAGTCCGCTAATAGACTCTYTGATAGACTTAGTGTCCTGTTTGCTCCCACTACCAACACTAGCAATTTGCCCTAGACGCTCTCAAGAACTTTCAAATATCCCTGCTTTAAATGCTTGATCTTTTCCAAACTATCCTCTGGGAAATTTAATCTGAAGACTCGGCATAAGCAGCACACTCGCCTTAATGCTCATCAGAGCCTGTATCTATTCGCTCTTCACTAGCCTATGAAGTGAGATATCTACCTGCTGACACATCTATAGCATGTACAGCAGGCCATGTACGTCGCATGACCCATTAACTTCGCCCACCACTGCTCTGGGTGCTCATTAGCCCGAACCCCGGCTTCTTCACCCGGGTTGCCAGGCATGGGGCGTATTACAGCGGATTTTGTCTTTAATGGTGTTGCACTGAAAAGGCAACACGCTTCCAATCGTAGGCACAATCGTAGGCAGTGCCATTTGGGTATATATTGCGACAGAGGGTTACCTCAAGAGAGTTTGGGCCACGCACGGAAGGGTGATTTTTGGAAGGGGAGGACTCGCTGCCTAAGAGTGTCCTGATAATAATGACAAAATAGTTGGCCAGCACAACAAGACTGCCCTGGTCACTGTTCTAGAGGAAAGGAAATGTATAGTGCAATTGGCTAAAGTGGAGGATATCATCACGGCGGGCATATCTGGAGTGCCGATAGTGCTAGGATAAGATGGTTTTAGAACTGTTACAGTACTAGCTATCTACTCCAGGTCCTCAAGGATTTCCATGCTTCCAATCAAATTCAAGCAATATTAAGGTAGAATTAGAGTCCCATCTTCACTGCGTTACCCTGACAGTGCATGCATCCCTTATGACGTCCGCACCCAAGAGTCTCTGTCTTCTTATGCTTACACTAGTACTGCTTAGTACACGAAGTATGAAACATAGGAATCATCAAACCTTATCTTTCATATAGAACGTATATTCATTAGTTTCTRGATCTTTCAAGCTGACTAGAAAGTATCAGCCTGATACTATATAATTAATCTTGAAATCAAACATACTCTTCTGGTCTTTCATATTGGCTTTGAGTATAGTCAGATTGATATTAGATCTGTTAACTAACTTAGTATGCATTCAGTTCTGGGCCAAAGACAGCTTACCCATCCTTGAACGAGGTATTCGGAGTCAAACTAGTTGATTTCAGCAAGCTCTACAATGTACTGCTGGACTAAAATACTAACCGATTGTGTCTCGTCTCCTCAGATGACTGGGCTCCATGATGAACAGCAGGATCCCTCGATTCAAAACTGATAAAGATTAGTATCAAATCAGTACAGACGGAATTCAGAMCATTTACCTCTCATGTTGAGAATCATTGCCAATATGAACATTCCTATTGTATGTCAATAACCGCCCAAGCAGTACGGAGTAGTATCACTATACTCTGTGCGCTTCCCGCGATTCTCTTCATTCGTTTCCTCGAAGCTCGTTTGACTCTCAAGCTGAGAGTCATCCTCAGACAAATGCGAATAGTCGGAAAGCTCGATGATGCTACCACATATGAGAGATCCACTCAGAACTGAAGTAGTATTGAAGAAATACCTCCCGTACTTTGATTGCTTGGATGTCTTCGCGCTGTTGGCTCCGAAATTTGTCAAAGGAATTCTACAAGGTTGTGTTAACGTAATACTCTTGAAGTGTCATTCGCATCTCATACCTGTCCTGGAATTCCTTGATCGCCTCGATCATATCCTTGTTGTACTTGCCCCTTCCAATTCTTAGCACATGTAGGTACCGCAGATACGTTACAGTCATACCAGTTTGCTTTGGCGAACCTAGCAAAGTCAAATTTCGAGCGCTTGTGTCCTCTCACTGGCTGCAGATAATCTTTGATTAATCTTTTCCACTTGTTCAGTATCGATCCAAAAGTGCAGAAGTACTGAGTTCATACGCTATCGACTGGAACTGCTCAATCTTCGTAGCCGCTCCCCTATTTTGGGGGTGGAGGACTAGTGATGCATCAGCACTTCCTTGCTATCTATTTGTAGACAATTTACCCTCGAGACCACGCAACCATGCTGGGCACTTAGGGCCTTTTGTCTCACTACCCGTTGCCCTAAGGTCTTTTCTTAGTACTAGATCATACTTGTTCCCAGGTATACGTACATATCCAAATGAACCTTGCGGATATGAAATCGTAGCTGTGCTTGACGTTAGTGCTCGTCCAAGTTATAGTCACTGTAGAGTAAATACATCAGCGGATTTCTCGAAGAATGCGCCGCATTGGAGGGGTGCTTCGTTCTTGCTCAGTTTGTGGGGGTCGCAAATGATGATACCACAGCTGCAGTTCTTAATTAGTTTGATCCGACTATTGAGTAGGTGTCAGAACACCCACTATCCTGAAGTTCTAGCAGATATCTTGAGTTTTCCTGAAGTGGGGTATGGGCCGTAGACATAGCCGAACTCGTGTTTTGCACCTTGCAGGTGCTTGGCCAGTATGAGCGAAGTGGTTCCAACATCCTTATAACTCTCTCCAAGATTTGGCCCCTGCCCAGTGGCAGAATCATGAAGTGCTTGAATACTAACGGAAAGGTCCGACTGTGTTACGATATCACTGTTAGACTCCATGTCGGGTATCACAAGCGCTCTCTTAAGTAATCGCAAAGCATGTGTGATGTTTGTGTTGAGAAAGTGTTGAGTATTTAACAAGACACATGATTATTCACTACTAAGCTACGCCCCGCCTGCATAACTTGGTATCTAGTAGCAACGGCATGAATTCCGGCATTGAGATCCTTGCTTTCCTTTTGCCCCTGCAAAGTGAATACTCTCAACATGTCTCGAAAGACTAGAGCTTGATAGAACAACACACTCACCATCATTGTAACAGGCCTGCCATCCTTACCAGCATGACCGGCTTTACATCGCAGCAGATTGAAATCTTAGGAGGATTTGTCACAAGATGAAGATTCCATTCTGGCTTAGCTGGCTTTTCTCGCTCAGTCGCCATCTACATTCTCATTTCCATATGGCATCGCTATCCTGGCGCTTTCCACCCCTATTCCTGCATTAGTGCTCGTCCGATGCGACTGGAAGCTGCGAAATGGAGCTGCAAGATGTCGATATCAATTGTTGTTTATTGGTTGGCCGAGAACTTCAACTGCAGGCCCCCCACCCCGCTGCAGCGGAGGTCCAAGCTAGCGTGCTGTCAATGGCCGCGACAGGGAGCGGAGGCCCATTGCCAAGTCCCCCTCCGTCTAGGCGACAGGATATCTGAGGGCGTGATGACTGCCTATGTATGGATATAGATATACAGGCGTGAGTAGGTAGGGCACCCAAGGTTGGAAATCTGCGGCGCACATGCAGCGGTGTGAACAAAAGACTGCGCAAAGTTATTGCCATTATTCCAGAGGAGAGCAGAAATGATGGAAGACAGCCGAGCGACGAGACTTCCTTTATGACCATTAGTGTCGACTCGCTCCTTTACTTGATCATCACCTGCCGCCTCAAAGAAGAGCTTGCGTTTGATGTTAGATCACGCTCCTCCATCTTCAATCGATCCAGCACAGTGGGGCAATTGGAACAGGAGCTCGCCAGATCACAGAGGTTGAAACACGCAGAAGACTTCTGCACTTTTCACTGAAGAAGCAAAAATACACCAGCCACTAATGAGCTCACAGAAAACAACCCACAATCACTCTTCGACCAGCAATATACAGACGCCTCGCCACGTAACAAAGCCAGATACCGCTGATTCGACCCTTTCCTACACCTCACTCATTATTCAACGATCCTCCCATGTCGGTCACCGCACCATCTTCCTGTTCCCCGACTCTTCATATGTTGCAATGCTAAAACTCAATTCTATGGATGAACGGTGCATTGCCTGACTTCCTAAGGTCTATGGAAGATGGTCATTATATACATGAGGCCATACAGCGCAATGGCGATCAAACTAGGGGCAGAAAGCGCTAGAATGGTCGCAATGGACCAGACAAGGCAAATTGGAAAACCTAGCTATGCGAGCGATAGAATGGGAATAGCGATATTGCAACACCATGCTCCTACGTCAACATTCCCCAAGTCCACTCACATTTGACTATTATCGGCTTGGCCTGCCACTACTATCGCCGCGATCCTTCCACTATGCTCACATCATCCGTCGACGCCATCATTGAGAGCTACCTGTACGAATTACGGCGTCTTTGCCCACGTGGCCCATACAGCTTCAGTGGCCAGTCCTTAGGCGGTGTACTTACCTTCGATGCAGCACACCACTTAATAGCAATTGGTGAGACGGTTCGGCACTCGGTACTGATCGACTGCCCCGCACCGAAGCGAGGGCTGCAGAGGCAGCTGGGCAGGTTTTACAAGCATCCTAGGTATGCGGGAGTACTCGGACAGGTTAGTGCTGCTACTGTGACTTATGGTAGTGGTAGTGTGTTGCTCGTTAATGATCCCCTCTCAAATTGGCTCATCCTACATTCTAGAGCGACTATTGAGCTGCTGCACGATTACCGGCCCAAGCCTATGCTGACACTACGATGGAAGTAATACGTAACTGGAAGGGGGCCGAGGACGTCGATTCATTGGGTAGGGAAGAGGATGTTCGAGAGGGTCAGCTTTCCCGAAATGCTAGAGCCTAGTGGGTATGATAAGGATCATGGTGATGATGGCGACAATAACGGTGATGCGAAAGCATAAGTTTCCTCATTGAGGTGCGGACAGACTTATCCCCCTGAGCTTGGGCAGGAATATTTCCAGGACTAGAAATCGGGGTGGAAGTGGCAGAGATGAATCATTGCGATATGATGGTAAGTGCGAACCTCGAGACCTTGCTCAGGGTTTTCATTTACTGACAACCTTCTTCTGCTAGTTGGGCTAAAACATGTACGGACTTGCTAGGTTCGTGGGCAACACGTGAGGAGTAGTAGTAGTAGCTTTCACGCAGGGGCGCAAGATGTATTGCATACATGCTCAAGGACCATGATTCTATCGTGTTCAATGACGCGTCACTGTTTGAGTTATCGTGACGACTGTACAACCTTTTTAATTGGCTTTCCCTCTTCAGTCACTCGCTGAACTCCTGCTTGAGAAGTATCCATACGGGCCAAACCCGCGGCGAGATTGGTCTTGCCTCTAGCTTTGACACACGCTAGACATCCCCCTCCCTGCGTTCCAATGAATATAAGTTGAAGACGCTTAGGACGATGTTAGGCGGAGCGCTAATGTTACCCGACTTAATGAAGAGGAGCTCCATTGCCATTTCCGGCTGGATGTTCAGCTGGCCAATCGAGTGTATGAGGGTTTCGAGCTGGCTGGAAGGGAGAACCAGGGGGCCGAGCCAGGTATCAAGGCTGGTAGCGGGTAAGACTTCATTATGGCGGAAGTGACGATGCTAACCAGAGCTCTGGATGGGTCACATTGATAGCTTTCCTAGCTGGGTTTACAACATTCATGAAGAGGACCTTATCAACGCCCAAGCCGTACAAGCCTATTAAGTTACCAACACCTCTACTGAGCACTGCACTATTGGCGTATTCACAAAGGTTTCGAATCCTTAGCGCCCGAAATCGAAAAAAAAAAACCCCCACGCATAATCTCCCCATACAAATCCAAACAGAGATTTTAATAAAACGTGAATTTTTTTTTCTGAGCTTAAATAATTATAGAGTTATATAGGAGTAATAAATAGCACTAAGTTAGAGAAAGTTCTAATAGGAAAAAGTGCTCTATTATAGATCTAAGTTCATACGATTTATAGAGGATTTAGTTAGAAATACGCCGCGTAACAAGTTTTTGCCAAGCTTTTAACTTTTTCGCTCTCTCTCTTTAATAACTTTATTATTCCTCTATATAATTTTAATTCTAGGGCATAGATTAAAAGCCTTACTTAAAGGCTTTAAGATTATATTCTAATTACGCTAAACCTATCTAGATTAGTAGAGGTATTAAAGTTTTAAAATAAGTATTTAAAATTAAGTTAAGTTAAGATCTTTTAATTTAACTTATTTAACTTAATAACTTAATATACTAATAGCTTAACTAACCTAAATTAATTTAATATAATTAGGATATCATTTAAAAGTCCTTAAGTAGGGCTTTTAATCTATATACTAATAATAAAATTATATAGAGGAATAAAAAAGTTATTAAGGAAAGAAGAATTATTTGAAAACTTACTAAGAATAACCTGACCTGACCCATTACGCGGCGTAGTTAGAAATTATGCCTAGGGGTTTTTTTTTATCTTAGGCACTAAGGATTTAAGACCTTTGTGAATACACTAATAAAGGGACTTATATAGTTATAGATCCTAGCTATTATACTTTATAATAATTATATTTTAGCGCTATAGTAATGCTAATCTTAGTAGCTTATTATATATATTTATAAATAATATAATAGTAGTAACTACTTAACTATAACTATATAAGATCCTTTTAAAATAAAGTATATTAATACTTTATATATATATTTACTTTTATTCTTTTAATTTATATATTAACTACTACTATATTTTATCTTCTATAACTAATATTTTAATATTTTCAAAGACTTAGTAAGTCTTAATAGATTTTATAAACTAAATTTTATAAATAAATTCTAAAGATTATATAAATTAATTTCTTTAAACTTTATTATTAACTATCTATAAAGCTTTAAATTAGATAGAAATAAAGTTATATAAATATATATCCTTTAACCTCTATTCTTTTTTAATAGAGAACTTTATTATTACTTTATAATTTTATTTCTATTAAATTATAAAGTATATTTCTATTTACTTCTAATTCTTTATTTCTAATTATTAAGTTTTTATTTACTTTATATATTATTACTAATAGTTAATTAGTAGACTAAGTAATATTTAAATACTTTTTAATAATTAAGTAATTTTATTTATATAATAAAGATACTATTAAAATAGTAAAGTTATAAAGTAATAATAAAAATTAATATTATATAAAATTAAAGATAAAAGAATATTTAAATATATATCTTTAATACTAATTATTTAAATATTAAGTAAATAGTAAATAGTAATATATTATATATATAATAATAAAGTAACTATTATTATTAAACTTTATAAAAATAATTAATTTATATATTTTTTGATATATAAAGTATTTAAACTAGTATTACTATAATACTAAAGTAAGTTTTTATAAGTATAATAATAATAAAGTATTACTTAATACTTTAATTATAATAATATTAGAGATAATAGTACTACTCTATAATATTACTTAAATTTAATTAGAATTAAAGTAATTATTTTAAGATTTATTAACTTAATAATACTACTAGTCCTATTAAATTTATCTAGTATTATTAATTACCTCTTTACTTTATCTTAGACTAAGAATAAAATAGAATTCTTAACTTATTTATATATTAAAGCTAAAGAAGGCTTAGTAATTAAATTATTTACTATAAAATAGACTATTATATCTTACTATTAAAAGAAAATTAAGCTTACTATTATTATTATAAGGTATAGAGGTTAAAAAGTAAGATTCTAAAGTTTTATCTAAGAGTAAAGTCTAATTTATAATATAAATATAAAAAGAGAAATTTTAAAAAAAGAGTAATAATAAATTTTAAATAATTAAAGTAATTACTAAATAATAAAAATAATAAAAATACTTAAAAATTAGGAATATAAATACTAAGTAAAAAGGGTAGAAAAAAAGTATTTTAAGAATTATAATAATAAATAATAATAAATATTAAGTAACTAAATTATATATTAGATAATTAGAATTATAAAGATATTTAAAAATTTTAGAATATTATTATAATAAGTAAGTATAGATTTCTATAAGAAAAATATAAAATAATTAATTCTTTTATCTTAGAAAGACTTTAAAAATACTTTTATTAAATATTATCTATTTATAAGTAAATAATTTACAATCTTTTTCTTTTTATTATAATACTATAATAATTTATTTATTAATAGATAAAAGTTTATTACCTTTAATAATAAAATCTATAAAAGTAATAAAGTAAGTATATATATATATTATAAAAAAATAAGGTTACTATTAATTACGCTGTGTAACGGGTCGGGTTCAACCTAACAGGTTTTAGGTCGGGTTTAGGTCAGGTTAGGTTTTGGGTTAGGTTTTAGGGTCTGACTAAGAACCCAACCTAAACCCGACTTATTATCAAGTTTTTAGGTTTAAACCTAAAAACCTGATAGGCTCCTGTCAGGCCCTATTCTATGCCCTATTTAGTATAGT